>JANHGC010010633.1:130736-143263 GCA_027560395.1 Boaedon fuliginosus | reverse complement strand
CCCACCTCTCTTTTATAGATATAGATTGATGAATTATAGAAGCTAAAACCCAACCTTTTTGGAGGATACCAGCTTGATGAAAGCTGATTTATGGAATAACTAAGCCTCATCTCTACTTCAGCAACTTTGTTAGATACCGTACGTTTATATTGTTACCAGGAATCAGAGAGAATTAATCATGCAATCTGATTAGTGTCTGTTCTTGGAAAACCAAATATTGGAAAACAATTATTTAAAACAAATATTCAGACAAGAAATATATGATATTAAAAATGAAATATTAAATATATTAAAGAATATTTCTTGGATTGAAAAACAGGCTCTACCTACCTACCTACCTATCTATCTATCACCTAACATCTATCTCTTACAGTAATACTGGTCTGTTGTAGATGAACAAAATGGAAGAGCCAAAGGGTTACCTAAATGTTATGTAAAATGTTAATGTGACTTCAAAGGAGAAGATTGCTTTATAACTCATGTGAACATAAGATAACTAGAAAAAGACACATGGGCATTGTCTGAACCTCTTGACTCACATGTCCTGGAAATAAAGAAGCAGACACAGAATATGCTGCACCCCTTTACTCAAAACGAAGCAGTGAGCGATTGGGGTGTCACAAAGACCAAAATAAAGTAATACAATCTATATATATATATAAAAAAAGTAATACAATCTAATACAATCGGGGAAACAATTGTATCCACTACCACAAAACGCAGATGTTCTCTATGGTCTCCCACCCCCAATTCTACCAAAGTTGTACACTTGGTAACCCGCGCCCCCCACAGAAGGGAACCATCCATCTGCTCAAATTTTATTGGCTTCTTCAATGTAACAGTCGGTATCTTGAGCTCATCCACCACAGTTTGACTCATAAGGCATCTAGTACACCCTGAATCAATTAAGGCTTTATATTGTTTACATCTACCGGGCCAGTATGTAACACACCACATCTAATAGAAAAGGCTGAATTGGACCACTTACCATAAGATCCTCTGATCCTCCTCTAAATCCCCTAACTCAAAGGCATGTGTATTATGCAGGTCAGCAGCCCAGTCAGCTGCTTCCCCTTCCATACATCCTATTATAAGCACCATCGCCCATTCCAAGGGGAATGCATTATAATGCCTTATATTATATAAGCTTATGAACATCGCAACATGGGTCGGGTTTCCATCAAAACTGGCCAGCAAGAGGGATGGGGGTGGACCCCCATATTGGTTATGTGCAGTTGCCCTCCTATATCCCAAACCCTGACCCATTGGCATAAACCTGCTATGTCCAGTACTGCGACTTTTGCCAAGCCCCATGTCGTCTATGGTATAGGTCTCATTTGAACTGGCCCGTGGTGTTTGCCACACCCCCGCTGCAGGAGTTATCAAACCGTGTTCGAGCCCCATGTTCTTTTGCCTGTTCCCTCTACCAGCAACTACCTCCTCAATCCCCTGGCTGTATCCCGCTACCGGGCCCCTGCTATAAGCATCGTATGTGTTTGGTCGTCTGTAACCCATTTCTCCAAATCTTTCCCTTAGTATATCGAAAGTCCCACTTCCTGGGTCAGTTGATATGCTGCCTTCCTTTTCATCAACGGGGTCTTCACTCCGCAGCCTCGTGTCTTCCTGGACTGCGATACTGCTTCAGTCCTATTGACTCCCCAATAGGTGGCAGGTCCTCCCAAGTACTCATACTTGGCTGTCAGCTAGGCTACCATGTCCTGGGGGAAGCCAGCCCTGTTCCAGTCATCTCACCACCATGGAACTCCCCCTCCCAACCAGGCTTGGCGCGTTGTCTACTAGCCCACCCCTGGGGAGGGGAAATGTGTCCAGGGCCCGTATCCTCCAACCCGCTCACTGTGAGACTCTCCCTCGCTGCAGGACAAATCTTTGGCTGGACCACCGGCTGTTCCATTTCCTGGCTCGCTCCTTCCACAGCCTCTGGCAATGGCTGCAAAGTTTCCACCATGTCAACAGTCACCGTATCTCCTCCTGTCACCCCTTCTCGCTCCACCGGAGCCTCGTGGGTCTCCTCAGGCACTGAAGCAGCTGACACGCCACCTACAGCCATTGTGTTCCACCAGAGCCCTGGGATACAGATATTGTCAAAAGATGGGTTAGATTAAAGTGGAGGGATTGCTGACTTTCTGTCCAAACTTCTTGACTCATGTGTCCTGGAAATAAAGAAGCATACACAGAATATGTTGCACCCCTTTACTCAAAACGAAGCAGTGAGCGATCGGTGTGTCACAAAGACCAAAATAAAGTCAGCAATGGGAATCATGGGTCCTGTAAGCCCTTTAAACAGCCCGCATTATACTGCGCCCATGATCCCTCACCCGTGATTGGCCCGCTCATGTTGCTACACACCACACCCACACCCAGGGTCAGGAAATTTTGCATGACGAAGCAGCCTTGGATTACAACGCTGTCTGTGAGTACTGTCAGAGCCAGGACTGTACCAGGACAGGGCTTGACAGGCATCCTTTATGGTATAAAAACAGTGCAGATACATTCCTTGAAAAGTAATATAGTTTTGAAATATGAGTTATACCAAGGCTTTGTCTGTTATTCTAACAAACAGATTCTGTACTTCCCTGTGAAAGGAGAGCCATAAGGAAGAGTATACATTCTTGAGTATGCTGCTTCTTCTAAAGGTGTGAACTCTGATATAAATTAATCATTAACAGGGACAAACTGACAGAGTAACGTTTTTTTTCTTTAAAGGTGCTAAAATATGTCTGTCTGTCTGTCTGTTATTATATTTGTATAAAGAAGCATATGATTACCTATTTAACCCTATATGGCTTTATATGCTAACTCTCCACAATCTCAAAGTATTAATTTTTCTTAGACTGTTCTTAATATTCTGTAGAAATGTATAACAACTTGAGTCTTTACCTAGTACACAAAAAAAGTATATTGATCAATTAAAATGTCACCAAATTTCCTTTTTGCCATTGTCAAGAATACAATACAATAATGCCTGAACAAAGTTTAAAGCTTTGCTTTAGTTTGTATGTGTGAAATTAATAACTATCCTGGCAATATTTAATCTTTCCTGTTTGCACATTTCCCAATCTAGCCACACTCTTATCTTTCAGGAAATCATTATCCAGCATTCAATCTAACAGTTAATCTAGCTTTTCTCAGGCTTATTACTTGTTGTCATCTGAAGAAAAGCTAGAAATACAGCATAACAGTAATATATGTTTATCTGTGTGAGAGCCCCTTTGGGTGCTTATGTCGGTGTCTGAAAGTCTTGGTTGGTACATTCTGCATTTATGCCATTGTAATTTTTAAAAATATGAATTATATTTTATCATGTTTTTATTAATAAAGCTATTAATTCATGCATGGATGTTGACTGTTTGTTTATTCCGGGGAACAAATTATGTTTTTGATAATCACAAACTTAAAGGATGCTAATGGCTATTTCAGTCCCACCGAAAACCAAGTATGCACCACATAGGAATTTTGTCTCTTTTTTTTTAACTGAACAACTTAATGTTCACCCCTTGCTTAAGCTTGTTTTGTGACATGGAGGAAGTATTTGGAAGAAAAGAAAAGTTTGTTATGTCACCAAATTAACCACTCTGGTTTTAGCGGGAGAGATTGCATGGCTAAAAAAAGTATGAAGAATTATGTAGGTTTTTACTCCAGAGCAGTGATGGGTTTCAACTGGTTTGACCCAGTTCAGCTGAACCGGTTGCTAAATTTAGTGGAGCCGGTGGCTAAATCAGCTGTTTTTTGGACCTGAGGTGGTGCAAGCGCTATGGGCACTGCACCTGCATCAATTTAGGCCCAAAAATCAGCTTATTTAGCTAACAGTTTGGCTGAACCGGTAGGTAAATTTTCAGGCCTAAGGTGATGTGCGTGCATCATGCATTTGGTGCATGCACACTTTGTGCGCATGCACCCAAGATGCCCTCACCAAGCGAACCAGTTGTTAGACCAGTAGGAACCCACCCCTGCTCCAGAGGCATAAAGTAATAGAACACAGAATATAGTGTTATGGTGGAATACAAAATGTTCTAGCCTCCCCTTCAAATTTGAATATCTTTTAATTTTGTAAAATATAGTTTAATTACTTTGAATTAAAATTGCAGTAAGCAAAACAATGTGTGAATTCAGAAGCAACAGCCTAGCTGTAGAGAAAAATCTAACTAAACCAGTATCTGAATGTGATTTCAGAAACAATAGTCTGACTATAAAGAAAAACTGATCCTACCAGTTCTACACACTGGTTTTTTTAATCACAGGATATCCAAAGATTGGCACAGATGGATTGAACCATATTTAACATTGCACAATTATTCTTTTTTTCTGAAAAGACATATGACAAATTGGAGCTGTATATGTATCCGGAACTGTAAGGGGAAGAAGGACCTGCCAACAACTGTTCTTCAGTCCATATGGCTTCTCTAGATACGTTTTGTTAACCAGGCAACTTCAATTGATTATCTGAGAAATGTAATATCAGATTTATGACTTGTTTGTTTGTAGAATCTTTCTCCAAGAGTCTTTCTCTTCATCAGCACTTTCTGATGATCTGACAAAGTCGTTGGTCACTTAAGCAATCTAGAAAGCAGAACAAGAAGAAAAGGAGATTTGTATTAAAAGTTTCCTGGTTGATGAGAATAAAATGGATCTGAATATTGCTTCATTAAAGCAGACAGAAAAACAATTTTAATGCTGTTGGAGGAATTAAAAATATTGAAATGAATAAAGCGCTATTTGACGCACAATATGGGTGCATAGGGAAGACTAGGAGGAGAAGTGATATATTCTTTAAAATTTAGTTTTTAATTGGGGAACCAACTCATTGTTGAAATGATGGATATATAAAGTTCTTAAAAAAGAAAAAGAAAATTCCACAAATAGTAACCTGCAGATTTTATATCAAGACACAAATTGGATGTGAGTGACTATGTTCACTATAGAGATGGTATTGTTGCAACCATGTGCATCAACCAATGAACTGCTGGGATTAACCTTGAACCAATGAAAGTCCATCAGTCAAATATGAAACTACTACTTTGCAAGTGGAATAGGAACTAGAAGTTGCAGTGGCAGTGGCTGGGGTTGGGGTTGGGGCAAAAACAGGTGACCTCTATTCCTGCTCTTAAAAAAATGGTTGGTGGTCTGCATTGGCAATGGGTAATTTGGCAGTGCAGATAAGCGCTTAGATCAGTGTTTTTCAAACTTGACAATTTTAATATGTGTGGACTTCAACTCCCAGAATTCCCTAGCCAGCCAGGCTGCCTTAGATGAAAAAACATAAGTGGAATGGAATAATTTTGATTTTAACAGTTGTAATTTACTCTTAAAAATGAAATCATTCTGCAGTTTCCATATTCCTTCTTCCAGAGATATTATACTTACTAAGTTTCAGTTTCCATATATGGGCAATCTCACTTCATCTAAGAATTCAAATTAGCTCACATTTGGCTTTAAGACCACCCTCTGCAGACCCACCTTTTTCTGGCTTTTAATCCTATTGCTTAATAAGGAACCTGAAAGCTTTCAACTATTAGAAAACTCCAGATGAACTAATAAGACAATGATAATGGATTTTGGATAGATTGTTTTGCTTCATTTTATTTATTTATTTATTTATTTGATTTATATCCCGCCTTTCTTCACCCAATCGGGGAACTCGAGGCGGCAAAGCAATACAATAAAAATACAATATCCTATACAGTAAAATCCAAAAAACCATCACTCACACAATCATACACAAGGGCGGGAAGGACAGATGGTCAAGTCCACCCTTGACGGCAAAGCCAGGTCTTCACAGCCTTGCGGAACACGGGCAAGCTAGGGGTGGTTCTAATCTCCACGGGGAGCGAATTCCAAAGGGACGGGGCCGCCACAGAGAAGGCCCTCACCCGTGGTCCCATCAGCCGACACTGTCTTGCTGTCTCTAGGACTACCTGTACTGTCCTGATCCCCAAAACTACTCAACATTTAGCCTTAACACCCGGCTCTCTCCCCCACTCATTTCCCCTCCTCTTCCTTTTGTCTGGGGCCTGCACAGTAGGGAACCATGGTCACTTACCCCTCTGCTATTCAGCAGATGTGGTCTGTTGCTACAGGATCAAATAAAAGGGCACCTGTTATTAGATTGCTCCTTGTTTCTTTCTCTTTTAAAATAGCAGTGGGGGAAGATTCCCCATTTTCATTCCCACTTTGGGAGGAACACTTTCTTCGCCCCACAGTTTTCTGATGGAAATTATCAGCTCTGAAAAAATGATCAGAATAATTCTTTCAAAGCTGTTCTTTGCCTGGGTGTCAGAAACATAGGCACAAAGCCTCCAACCCCACCACCACCACCCATCCTCGTATGCAAAACTAACTGCAGTTATGAGAAAGGGTAACTTGGGTTAGAAAATAGTACAACATGAAAACATTGTCCAAAACCTGCCTCTAGAGCTTCTGCTTCAGTCCCAACAGGATTTCATCCTTGTTGCAGCTCTTTTAAAATAAAAATAAATAATTAGCATCAAGGAACTCATGAAGTTGGGAATCCCCAACTTTCTATATTATTTTACTTAGGGTTCTAAGCTCTCTGGATTCTTGGCTTCTTCCATTTCGAGATCTGGGATCACAGACCCTATGCCGCCTCGAGTTCCCCTGACCGGGGAAGTGAGGCGGGGTATAAATCTAATAAATAAAAATGAACAGAGAACCCAGATTGTTTGGCAATATGCTGACTCTGCAACTGCAGTGTATAAAATCTGAGTGCTATTGCTATCTATGCTGTAAGCCGTCCAGAGTCCTTCAGGAATTGGGCAGCATAAAAGTGCAATAAATAAATAAATAATAAATAAATAAATAAACATAGCTCGGTAGCCCCAAATCAAATCTTTGCTCCAAAATTTCAACTTTAATCTTCAATTAAAGCACCAGCATCTACATTGGGGCTTGAAGATTTAACCTGCAATTTGGAGAAAGAGAAGCAGCAGCGAAAGAGCACCAGGCACTGTTTGGGAGCACAACAGTGCCAGGATGTTGCATCAGCAGGAAAGCTGTCAGTTCTGGCCTGCAAAAGTCTGGACAGCAGCAAAGAGTGTTCTGTCTCACTCTTACCTATGACGGTGGTCTTTTTAGTCTGAAAGAAAGAAGAAGATGGCATGGATAATTCCACCCATCTGACAGTTGCAGGGAAAGGTTGCTCCACCTATCTACAGCCTTCTTTCACCTGTGGCTCTGGGTCAGTCTCTGTAGCATGCATTTCTTCTTAAAGACTGAAGGGCTGGCTGGAAGCCTCCATGCCTGTGAAGCCCAGGGTAGCTATCATCTGTTCCTTCACTGTCTTTTAGGCCATAGTCAAGATGCATTCAGGCATCCTGCAGTTAATTGGTCGGAGTGGCTGGTTTCCCAAAATTAAGCAAGGTCAGACTGGATTTGTACTTGGATAGGAGACCACCAGGATATCTTTCTGGAAGACAAAACATCTTGGAAGAAGACACTGTCCAAGAAAATCTGTGAAGCTGCCGTGAGCTGAGCTCCACTGAGGGGAATCTTTACCTCTACCTTTCTCCTACCGTCGGTCCTCAGTTCAACGCAGACTTTCTTTCACATATTTCCTTTAATTCTGTACTATTACAGGACATGTAAAGTGATTAGGAATTACAGTACAGCAAGGTAAAACTGCAGTTGGTTTTATCCCCTGCTTCACCTAAGCCTTACATGCCTTCTGTCATACCTCACACCAAGATAATTTCCTTGCAGAGAAAAAGAAATGATACCTCTTCTACACAGAATAAATTATTTAAATCTGCTGAGTCTCAGAACTGACATCCCAAATGAACCTAAGCGGTGATCTGAATCCAGACCTGAGGCTCAGCTGCATTTTGTCTAACCACAGTTAGCACAACAGGCCATGGTTGATGTCTAAGCCACATACATAGTTTATTTATTACAACTTCTCATGATCTCTTCATGATTATTCTGCAAATCTGTAATGTACCAAGTGCCTTGATATGCTATTTTCATGCTGAAGTCTGCCTGGTAATGTAAATCTGGCCTTTCTTTTTAACAGCCCTACAATTCTCCAATCCATTATTCATTCTTGTTCCTGCCTTTGGGAACAAACTTTGACCCTTAGCAGAGAGGAAGGAGAAAGCCAGTCTGGCCTAGCAGTTGAGCCTGGGAGACAGTGAGTTCCACTCCCACCTTTGGTACAAAACCAGCTGGGGGATCTTAAGCCAGCCACTTCTCACCATCCTGGGAAATACACAATGGCAAACTACTTCCAAAATCTTGCTAAGAAAGTTGCAGGGACTAATTCATCAGTTGCCAGGAGTCAACTATGTGCACAAAGGTGCACAAATGCACGCGCACACACGCACACGCACACACACACCCCACACACAAAGGACCATGGCTGCATAAGCAATTTTTTTTAAACTGCCATAGAAAAAGACATGACTTCCACCTGGCTGTCTTGCAGGACTGGGATTTAACTGTATACGTAAATATAGTGCAAATAATCAGCTACACAACCGTAACATTAGAGTGTAAGCTTGTTTTGTGCTCCTGTTTTACAGTTATTACAACTGATGGCTCTTCTTCCCAAGATAGGTCACATTTCCTATAGCTGTTGTCTTTTAGCTCTAAAAGCAAGAAGGAGAGGGGGTGTGTGGATGACCCCCACATCTAACAAGTCTACAGTGAAAAAGTGGCATGTGTTGTCTCCTGCTGCTCCCTTAAATCTTTAGTTTCCTGCGACCCTGTAGGAACAGATGACGGTTCTGCTTGGACTCGGGAGAGCAATGCAACATTCACTATTATTCGTCATTGCCCTCCCACTCCCTTCCTCCCCTGCCCCCACCTAAGCCACACACGCCGAAAGCAAAATCCAATCGCGTTGAACAAATCCAATTTGCAGTAGCAGCTAATAGAGTTTGTTGCTGGTTTAAGCGATGGCAGCGTCAGAAAGGCTCTGAAAAGCATCTAGGCCTCAGGCCAAGTAGAGAAAGAATGAAGTTGGACCATCCACACATATGGGGCTGGGCAAGCTTTCCTTGATTCCCCCGCCCCTCTCAACCTTTGACTGGGCTCCAGAAAAAAATGAAATTTACCAGGAGAATGATACAATTACATTTCTACGCAGTCTCCTGTTTTGATTAAGATTAGGCAAAAACAAAGAGGGAAATTCAAGTGCTACTGGGATCAAACTTCTGAGGGCAGCCCTCATCTCTGTTTTTCTCATTAGTTTCCCTCTTCCTTCTTAAAGGCAACAACTCACTTGTGGGTCATAAATGCATCCCAACCCCTTTCCTAGAGACCTTCCTTGCTGGCCCACTCTTCTTCCATATGATGGGACATCTCTGTAGTTCTGAGAGGGGAAAGGTGATGGGTTCAGGGCCAGACACTGAGCAAGTTTCTGTATGCCTAGAACAGTAAGATCCTGATTTTCTTGTGCGTAGATCAGTCTATAATGGCAAAAGAACTGGCCTTTAAGTACATGTGTCTGTAGGTATGTATGTAGAGTATATAGAAGGGAAATAGTCTATAAAGGAATTTCCTGCGCTTCAGTATAAATAAAGGTGTAGAACAGAACTGTTCCTTCTCCATCTGCTCTAGCAAACAGCGATCTTCATACCAAACGCCAATTCATGGTTAACTGAACCATGTTACTGAATTAACCCGATTGCTTAGATGTGCACAATATATCTAATCATAAAGTCACCACACTCAGCCACAGGCAAAGCAATTCTACTTAAGTCCCCTTAACCCCTTAACAACGGCCAGAAAATGCATCGTTCTTGAAGGACACTTCTACTCATCTTCAATTCATAGTCAAGCTCAGTTATCTGATACCTCATTAGCTGGTGCCTTGTACTTTTCCCAACATAGGTGATTTAAGTTTCATTTCAGCACAGTTAGTCCTCACTTTGACTGCCACAGGCAGCGACCGTTCAAAGTTATGACGCTTTGAAAAAATTAACTTTCCTCACATTACAAATCCTCACATTTGTAATCAACGCAGCATCCTGCAGGCACATGATGGTCATTTGCTTACTTTGCAACTGGCATGTATTTTTGCTTGAGTCAAGCAGAGTTAATACTGTACAATGTAGAAGAAGGAAGTAAAATTATAAGTCCTACTCCCATAATTTTTTGCTTAGTGACCCTATGTCTTCGTTTAATAATCAAAGGGGAAGTAAGATTATACAGTGCATTCAGAAAGCATTCAGACCCCCTTCAGTTTTGTCAATTTTATTGTGCTGCAACCTGTATGTATTAGTAGGTGCGTTGTTTCCATGTTGTATATTTTAATGTGTATTTTAATAGATGTTTTTAGATGTTTTTATTGTTCTTTTAGATTTTTATTACTTGCATTTTATGGTTGTGAGCCACCCAGAGTCCTATGGGAGTTGGGCGGCATACAAGTGTAATAAATAATAATAATTCTACAGTTGTTGAATTCAACCTAAATTTCTAAAATTCTGTTTTCACTTTGTCATTATGGGGTACTGAGTGTAGATTAATGAGAAAAGAAAAGGAATTTCAACAACTGTAGAATCATAATTGACGAGGGGGCCTGAATACTTTCTGAATGCACTGTAAGTCCAGTCATGGCCGCATGATTTTCCACCTAGTGACAATGTTGCTTAGCAACTGAGTTACCAATCCCAAATGTGGTTGCTATGTGAGGACTACCTGAACGTAGTAATGTATAACACCTTTTAGAGTCATCCGACTATTGTTCCTTCAACTTAATGAGGGCAGGTTTTATATCATTTCAATAGGTAAGCGATGTTATGAAGGCACTAGAAGCCACTAGTGAGGAAATGATCTAAGTGACTTGTGATGCTTTAGTAGAGAGTGTGGTATTAACACAGCAGGGGCTGGGAGGTGGAACAGGATAACTCGCCGCAGCCCACTCATCGTGACCGACTCACCACAGGACACCTTGCCTTGGCCAACTGGCCACTGGACAATTCAATGTGAAATGTCATTCCAGCCTTGAAGAGTTCTAACTTGAGAAGGTTCAAACCAAAAGCAGGACAAGACCCGCACTGCAATTCACCTGTGCCTCTCTTGAGTTATCCCACTTGAATTATCCCACGGCGAGTTGTCCTGCGATGAATTGGGCGCAGCAAGTTGGTCGGGACAAGTCAGCCACGACGAGTTGTCCTCGACCTGCTGAGAGGTGCCCAACTCATATTGGTTACTTTTAGCCACTGCAAGCCCATTCTTCCCCTTGTACTGCTTCCTTCCGTGACCTTTTTGGTTCAGGCAGCAGGAATGATTAGGCAGCCAGCAAAGTAGGATTGACCGGGGAAATGAGGCAGGGTATAAATCTAAATAAGTAAATAAATAAATTCCCCTAAGCAAATCAAAGTATGAGAGGCAAAGCTAGAGAAAGGGAATGGTGAGAGAGGGAGAACCTGAGAGAGGCAGGCTGGTGAGAGCAAGTGAAGCAGAAACACACACACACACACACACACACACCTCATTCTAAGGGACAGGTTCTGAAGAATAGCTAAACCCATGGTTCTGGCCATTTGTCAAAACCTGTCTCCTACCAGCTCCTACCAGCTCAAAGTCAGGGAGAGCAACTAACTTTTATTTTTCCAGCCTAGCAGGCAAGACTGGGAACAGGGCTAGGAGGGGAAATGTTTGCAGCCACCAATCATTGTTCTTCTCTTTTTAAAATCTTGTTCTGCATTAAATTGTCAGGAAAAGTATCACTTGTTCCTTTGTTAATGAGGCAAAGTAAAGGTCAGTTGTAGGAACAGAGCAAATTTAGCCAGTCATCCTTTGTGCTACTTACAGAACGGAGGAAATTGGAATGGACTTGCATTCCAGCCTCACAAATACTGGTCCTCATCAGAGAAAAATGCAGGTCCAGAAGTAAATTGGCTGTTTCCAGAGCAAAGGGAAATACACATTAAAAATAAATAAATCATTTAGTACACCATCCTCACCTACAGCATTTCCCATCGTATTCAGACACAATGACCATGCATGTAAAAAAAGACACAGTCCAACAATTTTGGAGACTCTGTTACCTTCTTTAAGGCTGCTAAATACTAACAGCAGTACTGTACACATGTTCTCCAGGTGCTAATCTTTAGGCATTGCTGCTCATCCTATCCAGGTACAGCAGAAGGATTTCGGCAGGTTTGGAGAAATCTGCAAAAGAATATCAACCTAATCTTATTTTAAGAAGATCCCTGAAAGTTGCTCAGTGGGAATGAAGCGTATACAATGGCTGCAGAATATTGCTAGGAGATAATATGAAAAATTGTACAAGAGACGGTGGAATGAGGTACCGTGTTTAGAGTTTATGTCTGGCTGGACTGCCAGAACCCTGAACAATGCAACTTTTTGTTGAAGTCCGTTTTGGTTTGGTTGGTTTGGTTTCCATTAAGAAAAGGATATATTTGATAGTAGAGGTCTTCAGTTACTGCATTTCTCAACCTACCGTATGTATTGCTCTAGAGCAGTGTTTCCCAACGTCAGCCATTTTAAGATGGGTGGACTTCAACTCCCAGAAGTCCCCAGCCAGC
>JANHGC010010633.1:114137-124609 GCA_027560395.1 Boaedon fuliginosus | reverse complement strand
AGGAAGGAAGGAAGGAAGGAAGGAAGGAAGGAAGGAAGGAAGGAAGGAAGGAAGGAAGGAAGGAAGGAAGGAAGTGAGGCAGGCAGGCAGGCAGGCAGGCAGGCAGAATAATTAGAACCAATTGATTGAAACCAATGGATCATGGAGAACATAACATTAAGTGACCTATATATATGCTAGTGATTTCCCAGCTGGCTATAGATTGGAGGATTGTAAAATTGAAAAATGTCACATTTGTGTTGCAGATGTGCAACCTTGAGCAACGATGTCTTAATCCATGTCATTAATCACTAATTCATTGCAAAGAAAATTAATGGAAAGATCTACAGGAATTAGGCAGTACACGTGTAAGATTTGAAAATTTTATAACACCAAAGACTTTCAACCAATTTTATGTGCATTTTTTAAAAGGAACCTTAGGAACTCAAGCTCTGGCACATAACTCCTGCGTAAACCTGTATACAAAAGAAATAGGAATTAGACAACTTTCTGATTATGAAATACATCACCATCCCCAAAAAGTTGTAATGTGAGTATCTAATTTTCAGTTGAAGGCCTGGAAAAGAATGTTTTGTTCCATCAGCAAAAACGTAAAAAGATAACAAAACACGCACTGTATGAGTATGATTGTGTTGGTGTTAATAAACAGAAGAACCATTTAGTCCCCAAAAATTATTGTTGATTGGATATAGAAAAACAAGCAAAATCACATATTATTGTGTATGTCCTCTCTTATTGGTGTCCCAAAATAAAAATTGTAGTTTCCCAAGTCATTTAGAATACACTATATATGCCCAAAGAACATTTGAATATAGCTTGGTGAGAGGAAGCCCTAGGGTATCAAAAATGAGGAGGAATTTGTAGCATATTTTCTGATTAAAAATAATCAATTTATGAGTTGTAGCTCCTATTATCAGATAACACTCTATGCATTTGATGAAGTGAGCTTCAGCTTACAAAAGTGTATTACTTATAATAAAATGTGTGTCTAGGTGCTAGTAGAATTGTTCAGATTATTTCAGTAGACCTTTATAAGGTATTTGTTATAGATCAGACCAGCCAAATACTTCCAACAACTTCAGAGCTGACAATAAATATTAATGCCTTTTTTATTTGTCTCTAGCATCTGGTGTTCACAGATACATTTTAAGTTGCTATTGTTATTAACTCTAATCACAGGCTATGATCACTAAAGTTTGTGAGAGTTAGAGCTTAGAATAGCTGGAGAAAGCTAGGTTAATTGCTATGTTCCTCAGTACTTGCCAGCTGCATGCTGATAATATTTAATCCAGCCAGTTAAACAGCTGCCAATGTTGTTCCCTATAATTCTGGTATACAACCACAAATATACTGTACAGGGTGCTTATATTTTTGCTCATGCACTTTTTAATCTGTATCTGGTACCACATCTTGACTTTAAAACTGACAAGTTTACCTAGGTGTACTCTACATACACCTAGGTGTACTCTTGGTATAATCCAAGCACTTTTCACAGCTTCCTATTTTTAGTGAAGCTAGATAATAATAAAAAAGGTCTAGTCAATGTAGGAGCCAAGGAAATGCACAGAAGTTGGTATTTTTGATAGATACTATTTTGTGGTATTTTAAACATGAATAAATTTATTATCACATACAATAGAATAGAGGCATGAAGTACCCGGAACAAATATGTAAATTGATTTTTAAAAATGTTTGAGTGAATGTGAAATACTATCAAATGTAATTGATTCATATGTATTATTTAATATCCCAATCATTGAATAATGAATATATGATTAACAGCAGAAGCTAAAATCAGAACTTTTAATCTCATTGGCTTCCAATAATATTACCTTCCATCACACTCTAGTGCTGGTATAGACCTTAGAATATTACTTCAACATTCTTTATATTTCAGCATTCAGTATTAACTGCAAAACTATTTAATTTATGGAAACTTGATTTTGATTTGCTTTTTATTTTCTTGTAGCTTAATTACCAAAAATAGAGTGAAGATCTGTGTGCCACATGATGCTTCCTGGGTGAATAATGTCATCAGAAAATTGGACAAAAGAAAAAATAAAACAAGAAACTTAAAAAACATACGTAGATCTAACAACCTGACCAACAGAGCAACTACCGCTATATAATGTCTGCAAATCACTTACAGGAAATAAAAGTTCAAAACCATTAAAATTTCACTGGAATAAATTCACTGCTATACACAGAGCTCATTGATTCTTGACCTTTTGGTGCTGGCCTTGGACTTAATTACTTTAGACTTGTATGGTTTATATTTATTATGTAAACCAAATCAGTCACTATTTTCAGAACTTTTTCTAGATTGGATTCTTAATAGGATTTTGGTTCTTCCAGCAGATTCAATTAGCTGAAGCATTATTCTGTGTAGCTTTCATATTTCTCTGCTAGATAATCTGAGAGCTTCCCACAATTAGAAAGCAATTAGAAATGGTATTGATAGAATACTCATTTTTGGCAGAATGGGAAGAAGCCCAACTAGAATGTCACATTTAGAGAACGATGTGAGTTTTTCTTAATGAATGTGCCCATTGCCAAACTTCTTTCCGAGATAATATCTTTGCCATATCACCATGTTAAGTAGTCTATCAATAAATCACTGTTTTTTTCCTTAGCATTCCAATTATCAGAATAACTTTGCTATTATCAAGGTTACAGATAGAAAAGAGATTCAAGCATTGACTGTTGTTCAAAAGCTAAATGGAAGAAAGCAATATCAACAAAAAGTTTAAAAATAAGTATGTATACCGATATGTGCATTCCTTTTGCTAGGAGCATTTCATAAATGGATAATACTACCTGAATCTATATTTTGTTTTAACCATGCTTGGTTGAATAAGCCATCTTACCATAAGCTAGATCCAAACAAATTACTTTGTTTACCACAATATATGATTCAGTCATTGCCTGTAACTGTCATTCTTTTCTGATGTATTTTTTCAGTCCCTCAATGTTTAATGTTAACTTACTTATCAATTGGCACTTAAACTAGAATTGTTATTCCTTTGTGTATTACATTAATGATTTAATATTTAATGTCAACTTACTTACCCATAGTCCAATTTACTATTAAAATAAATATTACAGAATTGAATCAATACAATGTATTGAGAATATTTAAAGATATTTAAATTTTGGTTCATTGAAGAACAATGTATATTGTACATCAATACAAAATATTCACATGCATGTCTTTTCATTTCTTAATTTTAGAACATCTAAGGTTAATGTACTGTTATCATCCTTTTATCATGCATTTAGTTGTTCTTTTATAATGCCTTTAAATAAAGCTATTATTTTATAGGCACTTAAAATGATGTATTTTATAATATAAAATATTACATTGCTAACAGTCAGCAGAATTTATGGGAAGATCTGCAGTAAAAATCCTTTAGACTCAAATAGATTATTCCTACCCCCAACTATGACTTTATTTTTCTTAAGATCAATTTTTGATTACTTAGATTATTTACAGACTATTATTAGGAGAGCAAAAGTTGGTATGAAAAGCAGTTTTGTTTATTATAGAGTTCACTTCTCGTCACCCACCCTACCTCATATGAACCACTCTTCCAATAAGCAAAGAAGTAATAGTATTCCATATAATTCAGTCAGTCTACCAAAGATTCTTTCCCATAAGTGCCTCACACTGGATTGAGCCTATTCTCTGCAAGTTAATAATTTTACCCACTCTGTCCTATTAAGAGTTATACTTTGGGAACAATCATCAGATGGGCTAGGATAATAAGGCTACTAGGGCCTGAATATGTTTCAGGAGAGCATCTCTACTTTAAAAGTAGCATCTATTAACTTTGTTAAGAGTAGAGAGACTAATTCACTCAATGAAACATTTCCAGGTAGCTAAACATTCATCAGTTCGCATGCAACTACTCTGACTTGATACTCATCTGTGTTTAATGCTGCCCTGAAATCTTTGAGTTCTCTGGTAAAGCACATGCCTTGTTAACTGTGCAATGCAAGCCAGTTTGAGCCAACATGGAACTAGTTTAGTTGACCTTTGTCAAGTTTTTCCTTCTGAGGAAGGAGATTTGAGTTCAGGCAAGTTGAATGTAGACTTTTGCCTTCTGGAAGGGACTTCTTTAAAAAATAAATGAATGCCTTAAAAGCATTGCACACTCTGTCATTTGTCTGAAGTATGTTTGGGAATTGGTGAATCAGAAGAGCAATTATATCTCATCAATAAGGGATGAGATAGTATATCTTGATACCATTTTCAAACACTGGGAAAGAACATTGATAGTAACAGTTGCTTGGCCTAGGTAGAGATATCTCTCTCTGGATATCATCAATGTATTGTTCATATCTGACCCCATGTGAAGAATGACCTTACTACTGTAAGTGGCTTCATGTAGATGCTGAAGTAGAAATGTAGTAATTTATTCTCATTAACACCAAGTGGAATTAGCTCTAAAGAAAGGAGCAAAGTCATTGTAAATTTGTAGTCCCCACAGTGACCTGAAGTTGTTCCAAAAGCACAATTGAAGGCCATTGAGTGATTATATTGAAAGCTATTGAGAGATCAAGGAGATCTAGAATGGATACAATACTCCTGTCTTAGTCCTGCCAAAACTCACTTACCTCTATGATCAATGCCATCTCAGTACTATGTCCCAATCTGAAATCTGATGGAAAGGGATGCAAATAATCCATTTTTCCAGAGTCCTCTGAAGCTGTAACATTCTCAACAACCTTTTCTTTAAAGCCAAGGCTTGAGAACAACAACAACAAAAAAAAGCCCAGTACAATTGGATCCAGACATGACTTTGAGGGATATGGAAACCACTGCCTTTTAAAAAGCTATAAGGATCACTCTGTTTTTTTTTCAAACATGCATATAACCCTACCTACATCCAACTACTTGCCATATTCTGGGAGTTCTTAATTTAAAAGGAGAGACATTACTAAACACAGGTGGAAATAATCACAGGACTGAGGACCCTGTCCAAAGGATCCTTGGGAAAACATTTAAATTCTCCCCAGTTAGCTATACTAGACTGCTTCTTCATCTCTTCTAATGGACCTGAACAATTTTAATTGACAGATACCTAGAGTAGTCTTCTAAATGATCTTGTCTTCTTTCCTCAGGAGAGTCTGGCTAAACAAGGTCACTGGGTGGCTTTCTGTGAAGACAATTAGAATACAGAAGTAGCTACATCTTACCACTTTTATTGTCTTTTATTTATTACCTTTTATAAATTATTTTATTATTGATGCTCTGGGTGTTTTTTTCTTTCACTTCATCTCTCAGAGTTCCTCAGAAAACCAGGCAGCTGCCTGGTATCTATGGACAGAGCTAGTCAGCATAGGGACAATTCAATCCAAAGTGATGGCTGCCCCCTCATTCTAAGTGGTCCCCACGACCAAATATCAAAGCCTCAGGAAAAATTCCAAGTTCCCTATGAAACCCAACAGAGTCAGGAAGCAGAACAATCAAACATCCCTTTCTTCTCTGTAGCAAGGAATAGCTGCAGAGAACTTTAGGGCTAAAAAAGAGTGTTCTGACTGTCACAGGTGATTGATGATAATTTCCCCAATTACAGGTCATATTTCCATGGTCCTAAAATAAAAATCAGTGTAACTGTAGTTGTGAGTCAGGGCCATAATATATTAGGTCAGATTCATGGTGGTCTGAACTACTGAGCTGCATTCAGTGGAAATTGATTCAAGTTCTCCACTATTAGAGTGGTAGACTCCACTGCCAACACAGTTATGGCTTCCATCAATAAGGATGCTCTGCTATAGTAAAAAAGTTGATATAGTACCAGTCATCCCACCTGACTCCTAGAGGCCAATCTATATCTATAAAAGAGAAGTGTGTGTGTGTGTGTGTGTATATATATACGTCCTCAATAGGCTCTTCCATGCCTGCACCAATCTTCCCCAAACTTGACACACAAATCACTTATCCTCTGGAGATGAGCACTGGTGGGATCACACATGCCCCACATGTCTCTGAGCCCCCTACAAACTTGCTGAACTGCCCCCCCCCACCTACACTGACTGGCAAACCAGCAATTTTATCTGCCACTCCACAAAGGGCTCCAGAGAGCAGCTACTGCACATGTGCTCACTACTCATGGCACAACAACATGGCTGCTCCCTGCCCATGTAACTGGCAGCGGAGAGACGGGAGGGGGCAGCAGCAGTCCTGTAGCTGCAAAATTCCTTTCCAGCAAAAATCCCATCTGGACTAGGGGCGGGGCAACTTTGGGGGCACTTCCTACAGGGTGAGTTCAGCTGGACCACGGTGGCCGGACCAGGCCAGGTAAGCAGCGCATACAGCCAGGTGCTTTGCCAGCCGCCCTGCCTGGCCCTACCTCTCCCATCTGGCTGCAATGACGGAATTGGAGCAAGTCAGCAATGTCTGATGGAAGCTCCTGCTGCCGCTGCTGCTTCCACTACCAGCCCAGTGAGTCCCAGGGGAGACCTTGCCTGCCCTTAACCTACCCAGCAGGGTGGTTGTTCTGGAAGCCCAGTGGCTCAGCCCTTTTTCTTGCAGCCTTGCTTTTTGTGGAGCCTAGATTCCCCCCTCCCCGGAGATCTGCCTCCTTTTGCCCAGCCGTGGTGGGGCGTCACAGCCCAATGGTGCAGGTTCTGAGCCAGCCGTTTGGCAGAGAGGAACCGGGCTGGCTGGTGCTGCTAGGAGGGAAGTCACTCGATCGACTGGGGAGGGATTGCCGGGGTCGCCGGGAGCTGTGCCATGACTACATCCGGATGAAGCTGGGTAAACAGCTAGTTTGATATAAAGAATATGCTCACATGAATATGTAGATTCTTTTTAACCCAGGAAGAATGTGTCTAAGTATAATTTGTGAACTGTAAAATATCAAATTAAGCCAATTAAGGCAATTTTGTATAGATTAATATGAAAATTTATTTGGAATGTTTGTCAATTGTATATATTTTTATACTTCTAGGTTATACCTATGTTTGTCACCATATGTGAAAGGATTAACATTGTATGTTAATCTTTACCTGAGTAAAACACTATAATTAGCAGGCTCAGTCTGCCGAATCAAATATTTTACAAGAACATACAGTAAGTAAAGCTTTAGTAGATCATAACAATATCTGCAAGCACGATATAATTCTCCTTATTTCACCATTACTCTCTAGTAGCTTGTATTGAAACATAACCCTTGATAATAGTGGTGTTTTCGCACACATTCAGATTAAAAGTCAATTGAAAATAACCCAAGTAAAGAATCTAGTTGGTTATTTAACTTTGTGGTATCATTGGTCTTATTATGTGTTCCCTAATAATTGACTAAGATGAAACTGTGAAAGAAAGAATAGGTGGGGGAAAACACTAACAGAAAGATAACCATGGTGCCTACATGCCTAACTGTGAAAAAAGCATGTTGGATTTTCACCCATTCTAAACATGCTATTTTTGACCTATATATTTCTGAAATGAAGGGCAGGGATCCTAGGACAAATGTCACATTTCAGGAATGCCTGAACCTCAGAATCTCTCCTTTTAAAAATTAAAGATTAACCTTTGCCACTAAAGAACTTGATATTCCCTTACCACTGGAGTGCAAGAAATTTCTTATATAAAACTATTATACAAGAAGCTGAACATCGATGATTCAGAACTGGTTTTCTTACTCATACTCATAACTAGCACATGTACTTTGCTTGATCTTTTGTGTGTGTGTACACGTATATGTGTAATTAATACATAAGCTCTTGAGCATATTAGTGATGCTTCACTGCAGTAACTGAACTTTGCATTTTTCTGAGTTCTTTACAAAAGACTGAAAATGTCCTTGGTTTTAACCCACAATTCCTTTGTCAATTAATGTTTCTGGTGACAGTCTGGTATCTTTTGTTTGATGATCCATTTAAAGGTAATCACATACACTGCCACTAATTTTACCCTGAAGTATATTTACCATGTTGCTTGGATTTTACTGATAAAATTGATAAAGCTAAGCAGCTGACCTAGCTGAAAAGAAAATGCCCTGAGCATCTATTCATATCATGGGGAACACAAAGGGCTCTAAAAAGCCAGAACTCTTCAGCACTGTAGAGTTAACACCTTTCTCTTTTATGTAGTACAGAAGGACAGAGAACCATATCTGACAAACCAACAATATTTTTTCCAAAGATGATCAAGCATGCTTCAATTAAAATTTTGGAGCAAAGTAATTGCTATGACCACCAGAGGGCATATAGTCACTTCCTTAGCAAGGAGGACAGGGATCTCTAACTGTGCTCAGAACATATTAAAAGTACCACAGTGTATTGCTATGTATTTATTTCCTCAAATTCCCTCAAATAAAAAAGGTTTGTTTCATACACTAAAACAATAATAATAAATAAAAACTCAGTATCCTTGCTTCATTGTAAAAATAATGAACATGATTATAACAACTAGGCCTGCCTGAATGCACCTTGATTTGAAATGAATATCTGAGATTCAAAGAGGGCCGAAGAAGGAGGACTGTGTGTACTGTGCCATAGAAATAAGTGAGTCACAAAGAAAGACTGGCAGGAGGAAGTGTGGTCTTATTATGCTACCCTTGATTTTAAAGCAGTAAAAGTTTGTAGTAGATACTGTAGTTTAACATCTATCCTGTCATTATTAAGATACATAAATTTGGATGTCTTTTTTGTTTGTTTTGTCCCAGGTTTCCAGCCTATCAAACTAATTTTGAATCTCAGACTTTTACTATAATAGATACCTGTTGAGTTTGGATCTTCACTGCATTCATGAATAAAAAATATGGAACAGCCCATGGCTTAAAAAAGAACTTTTGGTGGTATTCAATTTGGGAGCTTCCTCAACCTAGGCAACGTTAAGATGTGTGGATTTCAACTCCCAGAATTCCCCAGTCAAAATTCTGAGAGTTAAAATCTACAGATTTTAAAGTTTCTGAGATTGAGAAACTCTGATCTAGGGTTTAGCAAAAGTAGTTGGATACCATTGCTCAAGCTTATGCATACCAAAATAACATAATCATCGAGCCATTCACTGACCATCTCTACCAGGCTAATGAACTGGAATCCTCACAATTTGATGTCTGCATTATCGACATGACTAATATAATTTCCATGATTTCAGCAACTGAAAAGAACATAATTGTTCATTCATTGTTTCACACAGGAGGTTCTTCTGTATGTGCACTGTGTGAACTAACTGACCTAATGACAGTGTGACATATTCCTGAGGCAATTGAGTAACATCTCCCAGCTAGTGTAAATCAGTACAGAGATAATTGTCAGTTCATACACAAAGAGTAAAATCTAATTAATGAAGGGAATCTGGCTGGTTCTTGTTCCGTTTTCCTTTCTATGTCTAGACATATGTATGTAGACAAGATATTTGTAAACATGCCTTTTACAAACCTTATAAAACTTGTTTTCTATAAACCAACTAATTTTCAGTCCATATAATACACAGTTTAATTTCCACTGAATTGCTTTCTGAATCAATCTATTGAATAGATTTACAGTAGACAGTTGTTGTTACTCTAAATTTGGATCAGGATCTCTAGGATGAGGTCCCTACTGTTAATTTGTTCCTATGGTCAATAACAGTACAATGCTGTGGCCGCTGTATGGCACTTTACATTATCTCCCCTGCTGATGTAGCAGAGCTAAATATAACATCTGCAGAAGAGTTCCTTTCTATATTTAGAATTCCAAAAGTCTACGTTCAGCACAAAACTCAGTTAAACTCTGCTTCAGGGGGTAAGAATGATCTCAAAGTACTATTAGGAAGGTACCCTTATGCCGGAAACCAATGCAAGCATGTATGATAATGAGAGGTTGTGCCTGGCCTAAATTATATTGTTTCCCCACAAAGGCTGGCAGAATTCAATCAAAATTCTTCCAGAGATGGAGGAGATTCCCAGCTTCATAGGGTATATGACAGGTTGTCAGGGTCCCAGACGTTCAGCATGAACACAAGTATGCCTGGGGAGATTGGCTTCATCGTGTCTCTTGTACACCATGCTGTTCTGCTTATTGCATGAACAACTTTGTCCTCTTTTCTCTACTTCTGGCCTCTATTTTACCATTACCTATTATTATGCAAAAGTCAAGTTGCTGATTACTGCTGGGGCATGGGCCAACTTCCCACTAATGTTTAACAAGGAATCACAATCTCCATCACAGTTTCTGCTCTTGATATTCTTACATGTAGTTATTTGAATAACTGGAATGCATGTATAGTTCTTAGAAGCAGGTGTTTCAGATATTTGAACAAGCAGCCTCAAGATAGAATTGTACAGGTGGAAAGGATCTTGGAGGTCTTCTGTTTGCTATGGTGTCCTTTCTTTAGATTAACCCACCAAAATTTTTAATTTTAGGGGGATTTTAAATGTTTGTATGATATATGTTATTTATTATGTTGTGAGCTGCCCTGAGTCCTGCAGGATTGGGCGGCATACAAATTAAATAATAATAATAATAATAATAATAAT
>JANHGC010010633.1:99601-113306 GCA_027560395.1 Boaedon fuliginosus | reverse complement strand
AGAAGAAGTAACAACTAGAGATTGATAAGATTAAAGCCAATAACGAAAATAAAAACCTGAAATTCTAACTTAATTAACTTAACCGAAACAGATATCATGGTATCATAGTCTTAATAAAGCTAGATAAACTGTAGAAAAGCAAAGGAAAGCATAGGCTTTTAAAGCATATGCTCACTCTTCAATCTAAGCTGTCAGGATTCATCTGCTTGCAACATTACATCAGCATTAGCATATCAAGTATTTACTGTATTGAAGCTGCAATGGTCACTAGACTGCATGCTAGGCTTTCAAACTTGGGTGGCATTATCAGTAATGTGGGAGATATGTTCTATTTATGTATTTATTTTAACAGTGATACTCTTGGAAAGTAAAAGAGACAACTAAAACAATCTGTTTCTACAAAGTTTACATAATTGGGTGGTACATTAAAGGCTAAAAGATTTATTGTAGTTCACATATTCATAGATTTTCTCTGATGTATGAAGTGTTATTCTTCCTTGGAAAATATAGATAAATAAGGAAGCAATAATCCAAAGAATGCTGTAAAGGAGCCACACTTCACTGCTGTTTCTAGCAGTCAAGAAAGAAAGAAGGGACAGAGCAATGGAAGGAAATAGGGAAATAGGGAAGAAAATTACTGATAATCAGAAGTGTATTCATTCTGCCATGATTAATCCAATTGCCACTTTTTCAATTATATTTTAAGCCTGCAAGGAAATGGGCTTTCTCTGTTGCTGTCCCTACCCTTTGAAAAAGTTCTCCCCAGGAAATCCATATGGTGCTTCTCATGCTTGCCTTCACGGGGTCTCGGTTTCCTCCTAGAACTTGGGCTGGGATGTTTTAGCCTCCTTCACTCTCTTAGTTGGAGGATGATGTTGGGATACATGATATGTTCATACATCTGTTGTATTTTACAGTATGTAATGTTGTATACTCCTTTTTAATATAGCATCATCAAGCTGCCCATTTTAGAGGTGGCTGGCCTAGAATTTAACAAATAAACAAATTAAACATGAAGCCAACCTAAAAATCTTGTTTTGGATTGGAGTAAAGGGTTTTGCAGTTCTTCCTGTCATTTAGACAAAAAGGGGAATCTTTTACCCAGTTAAAAAGAAAGGAAATGAAACAAAACAAAGAACCAGCCAGAATTTCCACTGTTCTATTATTGAAACCACTCCCCTTCTGCTCAGAAATGTCTAGCCACTCATGATACACAACTCGGTGCCATGTGGTTGTCAGAGGCAGAAAGCAGAAACCAGACACTGGTGTGTGTGTGTGTGCGTGTGCCTGCCAGAACTAAGAAAAACCATTCTATTTTTACAAACGAATTACTTCCTTCAGTCAGTGAACAAAACAGAAATAAAAAGAAAAAAAGAGAATCAGAATAAAATAAATATGTACATATCCATAATATCCATAATCCATACATATTGTGGATTGTGCGTGAAAGAATACAGTCCAGATAATTGGACTACAGACTATGGGAAAAGATATTGCTTGATAATTCTTGGTCATACTATGTTATTATTATATCTTAGTAGATTCAGTGAGATAAGAGGTTACATTTATAAGGAACCCAACTAGTCCCTGACATTTCTTCACATTTGACAGCTTTTAAAGCTTTTCCTTATTGTATTCTTTGTGAGCAGGAAATACATCCCTGGACATAAACTAAAACATTTGGATGGTTGTTCAGATATGCAACAACAAACAAACTCTGGACAAAACCAAGTGTGTGCTATTGTGAGCCAATTCATTAATTTTTCTAAAGACTTTTCTGTTAAAGAATTCTGAAGTGTAATCGGTTACTGCAAACAGTTGTTCAAGTGTCAGTTGGGGGGGTAGTGAATTTCCTTATCTTAGTTCAGCCAAGGCATTTCTACTTTAGAATGATCAGAAAGCAAGTAAGAAAAATTATTTATAATTCTACTACTACTACTACTACTACTACTACTACTACTACTACTACTACTACTATATAATTATTAATTATTAATACCTTTTTTCTGGGCTGACTTTTTATATATGCATGGAAAATCCTAAAACCAGCATTCACATGTATCTTATAATGGTTGCAAGCTTGTACACTCTTAAAAGACTTGTCTCTTACAAGATTTGTCTCCCCTGAATATTATAATTTCCATGCAATGATACACTATCATTGAGCACATGGTCTTTAAAATGAGAGGCAGATACTGAGGAAACTATTGCAGATATGAGTTGTAACTCCTACTCTCCCTCCTAACCACTTGATTGGACTTTCTATTGCAGAATTTCCAGTCCTTCCCTCAGATTTTCCACTCATTCATCTTCCTTCCGGCAGACTTTTGGTCTTTATGAAGTGGTTTATAAATATTACTCCCAATCAGAAACACTTCACTGGCACTATGGGCACCCTTTTTAGTCACTCACTATGCATAAGTAGGTGGCTGCATTGTGTACAAGACACCACAAAGACTCCAAGTAAACACTGCAAAAGATTCTGCTTACTGTCTCTTGCTTTCTTCTGAGAGCACCAAATAAGATGCTACACTGGGAGTAGAAACAACTAAAAAAAAAAGATATCATGCACCTTTCAAGGAAGTTACCTCAAAGCTGCAAGGCAATAGGAGAAAAGATTAAAACATTTCTTGAAAAAAGCAAGAAGATAAGAAGGAAAAAAGTGAATATAATTGGGTAGAAAAATATGTAGGATTTACATAGGGAGTCATTTTGGAGGATATCAAATGATATGTCAGCCCACACAATGAATGTGTGAATGATTTTCAGATCAGTAAATCATAGCAAAAATCTAAACTGGATCTTAAGGGGGAGGTAAGAAATGGGTATTTGGCAGGGATGCAACATTTTGTCCACATCAATGTATCTATGATGGTATCTATGATCATGTTCTAGGCCCTCCACCTATTAGTTGCCCTGATTGGATAGATCTCATTTAATGAGAAGTCCCTGAAAGGCAAAGCCCCATTCCTAATGCCCACAGCTAACCACAAATCGCCTTCCAATGTGCTCCGTTCTCTCCATATCTCCTCTGGCTAATCACATTGGCAGACCATTTGGAGCTCTTTCTGTGTGATAGTTAAAGTTTTCAAGTTGCTGCACACACAGCTTTCTTTTTATGGCAGAGATCCAGAGATCAAGAAAAGACAAAATGCCCTGGGCATAAATATCAACCAATTTGTGATGAAACCAGCTATTCTTGTCCCAGCAGATTTTCTACCCTGGGCCACTAACAGAATACCATCTGATGTATATTACATTTCTTTATTTGCACAGAACAATTTGACTGCAACAACTATTAGTAGCTGCTGTGGCAGGAAGAAGTGGGTGGAGGGAAAGAAGTCTCAGTTACCTCCCTCCTGTGGTTGTTACACAAACTGCTTTCATCTGAACAGTTCACGATCTGAGTGTTGACACAGAGAGAAGCTGAGAAGCAGAGAAGTTCCTTCTGACAGCACTGAGCAGCTTGCCTTTCAATACTGGTCCTCAGGCTGACCTTCCTCTACGCCCATCTTTTCCAGAAAGAGGAAAGAACAAGCAATGAGTCATCACCAGGGAGCTGGTGCTGACTTATATTTTCAGTTAAGTAAAAGACTACAGAGATTAAAGTGCTTTCTTTTTCTACTTTTCCCCCTGATATCAACACAATTCCTTTTTCTCATAGTATTTTGCTCTCACCCTGCCCTTTCACATCTTTTGAAGCAACCTTTTATTGATACTGTTCATTATATCACCAGTCATCCAATCTTTTCTCTTTAAGCCACCATAATCCCAGCACAGTTATATGATATATTATAGATTTTGCAGAGGTTTATTTCCCCTTTAGGGAGTATAGTAACGTGATCTTCACAGCCTTGTTTGTTTGTTGGTAAATATTTTAATCCAGGTAATAACAGACACAATGGGAGTACCTGTAGTTTAGGAAGAAGGACAAAATAGGCATGCTGCCAGCTTTTTATCCACCAAACCATACTCTCAAAGTAGAATCGGAACACCAGGCAGGCAAAATGGTTTATTAGTCATAAAACTCCTTGCACAGAGACAAAAAAGAATCAGGACAATATAGTGTTATGCCATCAGGACATTATATCACCCTAGCAAGGACTGGGTTCTGCTAATATTTGCCACTGCAGACAAAGACAGCTGCTATTCAAGATAAAAGCAAAGGGATTTCCCATTTCTATTCTCTGAATACAGGGTCTTTTAGTGCAAGCCGTGTGCCTTGCTGTTCAGGCCAAATTAATCTTTCAAATAAGGCCATGAACGGGGTTTTCAGGGCTAGTATGAGCCAATTGCCTTTTAGACAACTAAGAAAAAATAATCTCCAGTTCTGTTCCACATACAGAAGATAACCTGCTTGGCTGCTAACTTAAAAGGAACATGTAACTAGGGTTGAACCTTGAGCCTCAAGAGATTACTACCTGGTTAGGGATGCAAGGGCAAATGATCAGGAAATAGTAAATAATGAGTGGATTAAAAATGTGTTCTATGTTCAACCAACAACAGGAAAATAAAAACCATGTCCAGTTTCATGCTGGAAAGGCATGGACAAGCCAAGGCAATCCTGGTCAGAGCAACATTCTTTCTTTGTATGTTTGAAAACATTTTATAGTCAGGAGTTGGCTTACTAGACTTTCCTGGGGGTGGAAAAAAAGTATTTCTGGGCCATAAACTTTTCCTTGAAAGAATGATGAAAAAAGAGAATAGTGGTAGCTGCATCTGGATCTACCTGCATATGTATATCCCAAAATATAGAGTAAAGTAAAACTGGGGAATCTTTTACCCTCATAGTCAAAGGTATGAGCAGAATTATACCATCCCAAAATTAAAACCTCTTAAGTGAAAGGTGGTAGAAATGGAAGCTGTGAAAGATTTTCCTAGCTTCAGGCCAAATAAAGTTCTTAAGAAAACCAAAGTGCAAAGGACTAGCTCCAAGCCAAACAAGGCGTGCAATTACTGTGAACTTAATCAACTAGAAGTGGAAAATTGTACAAGGTAGGAATGAGTGATCCGATCATCTTTGGTTTTTCTCAGGGCTCTTCCTTGCCATACTTTCTGTAGTTTCTTTAGATGGTAAGAAAGCATTTGTGCCCCAATTAATGATTCCTATCCTGCCAAAGGCCTTTTATGGTGTACAAAGTTATGTTGAGACCTGAGATTGCTGGGTTTCTCTAGTTTTGCTTTTCTTCTCTTCTACTAAACAGGGTACTTTCAGCCAGTGGGAGGGCATCTCCAATCAGTCTTCATAAGATGTTATGGGGATTGAGAAATGCTCTGGTTTTGCACAGGTGTGTTCAAAGAGTTTATTGTCTGGTAGTCTCTTTTGGGACAATAAAACTATTTTCAGAAGTAGCCCATCCATCAAACAATCAATGCAAGGAGAGTTGTGCTTGAAGCAAATGAAAGATAGATAAGTCTTTTATCCAGCCTCAGTATGCGGCTCCTACTACCACCACTGATGTTCAACTGTGATTAGATTAGATTGATCTGGCCTCTGGCTTGCAAACCTGGATACTAGTGAGGAAGAGCCCAGCTGGAACATATTTAATTATCCCATTGCCCAAAGAAGGATGACCTGGAGGATAGTGCCCAGAGGTCTTACCAGCCTAAAGTGTCCAATAAATACTCCCCCATTCTTAGAATAACCTGACTGCAGCACCAGCAGAATTATAGAAATACTTAAGTAATAGAGTTGACATTTGGACATGCTTGCACACGGAATCCTAAAACAAAATCCTTGGAAACACTTGTGTGGTCTGTCTGTCTGTCTGTCTGTCTGTCTGTCTGTCTGTCTGTCTCTCTGTCTGTCTGTCTGTCTGTCTGTCTGTCAATATCTGTCTGTCTGTCTGTCTGTCTCTCTATCATCTAATTTTTTAATTTTTATGCTACCCATGTCTGCTACAAAGTGATTCTGGGTCAAGGTGATTCATGATACTCGGCAGTTCATAAGAAACTGATATTGGCAATATACCTGATGCCCAAGAATTATAGAAAGGTTGGAACTTTCTCTTGCAGCCGGTCCCAAATCTATAAATAAGTACACCAGGTTTGATTTAGGTATTTATTCACAGTATTTTTAATTCTGCCTAATCTAGTGACTGAGCATAGAAATTCTTTACTTTACAGCTTTAATTGTTGTAAGTTGTAAGTTATCTAAATATTTTACATTACATTATAATATTTTACATTAATTGTTTACATTATCTACAGATGATCCTCCACATTTCCAGTGAAGAAATTAAAAAATGTAGGGAAGAAGTAATAACAGTGAGGTTAAGCAAGTTTACATCAGTATTATTTTCCTCCTCCAGCTGTACATTTAAAACTTTTGTAATATGAGTGCAGCTCATGGTGACTAGTTTGAGCAGCTGTCATGCCAAGGAATAACTGTTCTCCAACATGTATTTTTAAAGTTGAAGGATCAGAAAGACCAGGTTGGAAAAGATCCAAACAACCAATGTTGTAATGTAAGGCCAGACTTACTATTTCAGGCAAGAAATAAATGTTTTGCTTCAGGGAAGACCGGATTTGATCCTTTTGTAAATCAAAATGGCAATAATAGTGATGCAGCACTAGGTAAAAACCATCTTTCAAATTCTGCAGTAAGGAACTGGCAAAGGTCTACAATGGAAGCTAAAATGGCTAGGCAAGTATGTAAAAGAAGGCGGTCCTAAATTCAAATAGATTTGTGTTTCTCAGCAACTTTAAGAGGCTGCCTTCTAGGAGCTGTAGTCTACACATCTTAAAGTTGTGAACTTGAGAAATACCAGAGTGGATAATTCTGGGAAAAGCTATTCCTTAAGATAACACAGGATTATTAAATATTATTTGCCATTATTGAGAATAATGCTAAGGACTATTATTTGCCTATAAACCCAGCTTTATAAGAAGCAGAAATTAGGGATCAGATAATAGCTTACATTTTTCATATAGATAAATATGGAGATATTCTATGGTAAAAGCAAGCAAGCAAGCAAGCAACAAACAAACAAGTCCCACCCACAATTAACAACTCTATCTAGTAGCCAATCCAGATCAGGTTTTATTACATAGTATAATAGCTTTCACTGTTATTACCGGTATTATTCCTATTATTGTATCTTCATCCTTTGATTTGTAATTTTCTTCTACTTAATAGCATGCTGCATAGATATAGGCTGGAATATTTCCATGTTGATGCAGTGCCTTAAGTTTGTTTACTAGATGCTAATTCTTGAAGAACTGTATAATCTATAAAAAGTGGTAGGAAGTGATTTCAGATATTTGCAGATTAATGAAGAAAAATAAACAGAAGTTTTTCTACACAAAATAGAAATATTGTGGGTGAGAAATCTATTAACTGGACAATAGGTTTCATTTGATATTGGATGGAGGCTGTACAGTTCCCAAAGGGAACTGTACAGCCTCTTTGTAATTTTAGAGTACTTCTTTCTTCTGCAGGAGAAAGTAGTTGTCATTGATTGCTCCCTTTTAGAACTTTGATTATCAGATAATCAATTGAACCCTCTTTAGGAAAATCTAACCTAACATTTTGCAGAGCCATGTTCTATTAAGATTGAGAGTAATGGCTTCTCAATTATGGAATTTTTTTTTGCTATTTTCTAGTGGGGCTTTCATTTATCTGGAGGTGAGTTCTTTTCAATTCAAATATTTAAATATGCATTCTTGTTCTGCTAATTGATTGTTATTAAATATGATTGTGTGATTTTCTATGTAGGCATAGAACTGTATTAAGGACACCTTGGAAAGACTGCATTCATAAAAGGCATTACGAACTGTATCAAACAAATAAATACATTGCTGAGATGTCAAGGTGATTGTTTAGTGCCAGCACTGAAGGCCCTCCAGAAGATACTTGTTCCCAAATGCTTAAGAGGCTGCCAAGAGCCTTGCATTTCCTGGCATATCTGCAATAGATCAAAATAGCACAGGACCAAAAGCAAACAAGATGAAGAAAGATTCAGTTTCTATATTTGGAGAGGATTTTGTAAACAATAGACACACTGACTCCAAAATTGAAAGGAAGATACCATACTGTATGGGTCCCCTTTGATCCACATGGTGTAAGATAGGGCTGTCAAACTCCTGTGGGATGTGTCACGTGCTGGCCACACCCACGCCCAGTTTAGCGAAGGTGAAAAAAGTCCTGATACGTCAAGTGACGCCGCCGTGATAACGTGAGGTTGACCCTGGTGTAAGAAATCAGCCCTTCACACTTTTTGAATTACCGTAGCCTAAGTGCCTCCAATTGGGAGTTTACATTGTGATTAATTGAAATCACTTCCAAGGGAAGTACTGAAAGTACTGAAAGTAAATGAAATGAAATTGCATTAACTATTTTATTTTATTCTAGCCCATTTATAAACATGCTACGTAATTCTAATGATTATGTATCCCCTTTTTCCATTTCCTGTGAATAAATGACATTCTTAAGTGAAAACAATTTTCTGTGGATCAATGTAGCAGCAAATGTCTCTCCGCTTCTTTTATGCCTCCAGGAGAACTCTCACCCTGGATTTCTATATATTAAATTTTTCAGTACACTAGTGTCGTGCTTCTCAGGTATTCCAGATACGAAATTAATCAGATGAGCTCCTTCTACTTTATTGTAAAGCTATATTAAAGAATCTGGTCAGAAAGTACAAATCTCCTGCCATTTTGTTTACAGCCTGAGATGTTAGGGATGATGCTTTCTCGGCTTTTTTTCACTCATTATGTAACTGCCGGCTGTACCTCTCTTATCTGATTGTTCCCTAGGCTGCATCTCTTCACCCCTATTGCTCAAGGACTTTCTCACTCACCCTTACAACTAGTCAAGTAATTGCACAATATACGGCATTTTTTCTACCATCATGTAAGGTGAACTTTTTTTTCCTAATTTTCTGTTGTCAAAGAGCTTTAAAAAAGAAATACTGTTGATTGTTGATTAGATTTATTGATATTGATTGATAGTTTACATTTATAGCACTGAATATGTTCCTTACTTGATAATACAGACTGCCAAACTATAGGTAAATACTTTGGCAGTCTGACTGTAGCCAGTGAAGGCCAAGTTCTCAGCTTTGCATATCTGGTTGGCAAGACAGAGCTGTAGAGAGGTCTCCAAAGGCTGTGCTTTTGAGTAATGCTGATGCTGCTTCAAAAATTAGTACTGGTACTCACTTTTCCTTCTGCTCAAGTTGTGAATTTGAAATCAGATATCACAAAGCATATATACATCTTCAATTCTTGTTTCTTTCAAAAGAATTGCAAAAAGCTGTCTTGAGATTTCTATTATTCTTAGAAGTGAAGAACCTGAAATACTGTGGCAAAAATTGGAAAACAAGTTACCTTTAAACCTCAATAAACTGTAGTCAAACCTTTGGTTTTTGTGCTCTTCTCCCCATTCCACTTTTGTTACAGGCAAATACTGTGTTCTCTTCCAGTTTCCAATAACCACAATTCCTATATATTTAGACCCTAAATTGTGCTTACTGTTAACAAAGAAGTCATCTCCCTCACTATTTATGTATGTATTTATTTAAAGCAGTTATACCTTAATCTCACAGTAGATAGTTTCGCAGAGCTGTATTTTTTTTAAAAAAAAGTTCCTTTAGAATATAAAAAGACAGTTGTCCTGAAAAAAATATTTTTTTAAAAAAGAAAATAAATTAAAACCTGTCTCTTATGCTATATAGTTCTTATAACTGAAAGCAGCTGAATTCTTAGCACAAACAGCTAAAATGAGAAGCATTCAAAGGGATGAGGAAACAAAAAAATAAGGAAACTTGTAGAATGGGTCTTTTTTCATCTTTTTTCAATCTAATTCTGTTTTGTTTCAATAAATTATTTATGGTGGTGTCTTCTAAAACCGAGACAATCCTTCCAACTTTTTTTCTGGCACCATCATAGGAGATGGAGTACTCTAGTCCAAGAGTCAATGCAGCTGACTTTTTCATGCTAAATTATGGTGTACAGTAGTATATGAATGAGACTACAATCACAGTGGAAGTAGTCTATTTTTTAAAATTACAGAAAGTTTTTCGAAGGTATTTGTGCATGTAGAACTGTAAGTATACATTAATTACAAATAAAAGAACATAATGTTCTTCAGCAGTATCAGATGTCATTCTTGTACCAATTCAAGCTTAACAAACCTGTGCAGCATTTCCAAATGAGCAATAGTTTTTAAAATAAGATCAAGTACTTTGGCTATTTATTTTTTTTACCGTATTTATGAGCTGGGTAAAATCATACAATGCTGGAGAGAGCTAATCACAGCAGCTTCTGAATGCATTTTATATTTGGGGGTGGTGGGAGAGGGTGCTTCAAGTCAGTGTTGACACCCAGTGACAGCTTGGACAGCTTGCAATTTTCATGGTAAGTTTTTTGGAAGTAGTTTGCTGTTACCTCCTTTCTAGAGCTGAAAGAAAGTGATTGGCCAAAGCCACATAAAAGCCATGCCTAACAAATAATGAACTTATGATTTCCCAGTTTCTAACCTAGTACCTCAATCATTACACTAATCCGGCTTTATGGAATAATTGTTCAGTTATATTTTCCACAGTAAAAATCAGACTCAACATTGTTCATAGAAAAGTTGCATTCAACTCTTCATGCCCATGCCCATGTAGACTTCATGATAGCAATATGATTTGCCACTACCTTTTTCACGGATTCTAGCTCACCACCTCCTTATTTTCTGGTGACTATCCAGCCAATGCTAACTGGATTCAACCACACTCAGTTTCTGAAACTAGATAGATGGTGCCACTTGATGAAAGGAAGTACCAAACAATACATGTTCTTTCCTCCATATATATCAACACTGCTGACAACTTGCAAGATAACAAATGTTTGCCTGAGAATTCCCTTACAGCTACTGAATTAAGGCCTAATTAGAGGTGGCTGTGACCTTTGTGTCAGTGTTCCAAGTAACAAACTCCAATGCAACAAACTCCGAGACAAACAGTTTCTCAAAGTTCCATTTTATTAGAGTTGTCATATTGTCACATCTGGGAAAACCTGAATCTGAGAATTCCGGGTTTTCCCCTGCATTATTAAAAAAAATCCAAACCCCATCCCCTGAACCCATCAGTCCATCACATGGTCTAATCACCAACCATCACAACTGGAGACCTTCCTCAAACCACTCATCTCCAAGGTGCAGGATGGCTTGTCCTTGATTCAGAAGAAGAATGTTGTACGTATATCATGAAAGTTCAGAGTTCATTTCCTATGTTATATAATCACTTCATGTCATTTCCATCTCTAGCTAAAATATCTGCATGTTTCCCCAGCCTTTGGCAAGATTATATCTATTTAATTAGATGACAATATTTATATGAAACCTATTGCGCTCCAGGGTCTTATATCTATATTCATTATGTCACTTGCTAACTGAATGATCTCTGTTCTTTCTTGAACTGTATATTTACTAATAAGTCCTAGTTTGTTCATGACTTTCCTTTTAACTGAGATGATAGCATGATACATAACTCAATGTGTTCTTCAATGAGTTGCATAAACTCCACATTCAGAAAATTGGCTTATTTGCTATGTTTCAGCAGTGTTTCCCAGATCAGATGCAAAGGCGATCTTGGAAACTTTGCATTAACCAAGAATTTCATTTACTCATTCATACCCTAGTCACCTCCTAATAGATTATTGCAATGTAGTCTGCATGAAGTTGTCCTTGAAGAACACCTGGAAGCTGCAATAAGTCCACACTACAATGGTGTGTACAGTTATGCTCACCTCTGTTTTCCCCCATGTTACACCTTTGGTCTATGTGCTTTGCTGGCTAACAGTAGGCTTCCAGGTACAATTCAAAGTGTTGTTTGTCAACTTTAAAACCCTCCATGGCATGAAGCAAGTATATATGGAGGACCACCTTTGTCTGATTGTCTAGTGGTATGTGGGAATTACCTTGGGAAAGAAGAAGAAATACTGCTGAGGGATGGTCAGATAAGAGAGACCATAGTCCACAGCTGTATAGTGAGCAGACCAAAAGGTTAAGAAGGGACCTCCCTAGTTTTTCAGGTTGTAAAGGTGACAGTGGGAGAATTGTACTATCAGACTTGCAAGATTCTGTTAATGTAACTTTACAATAAAGTAAAATTAGTTTATCTAGTTGTGTTTTTCATCTGATCTATCTAGTAAGTGACAACTTATTTCTATCTGCCCTGCTAAATTGGAAAGAAGAGATATGCTTTAGGTCATTTAGCTGGATCCAAAAGGCAGTCTGTTTGGACATATCCTTTCAAATTAGATTGGTTCCAACCAATTGGTTCCAACCAACCTAGCTATTCAAAAAGATTTAAAAATCCAGATTGTTCCCAGGCGTGGCAGTCAGCAGATTAATGAGAGCCTGTGAAGTGCTGTTATTTTGTTATCATTTGGGTTTGCCCTTGGTTATCAATACAGATTTTAGTAATGTATTTTTTTGGCTTAGTTTTTATTGTATTTTTTAATCTGCTTTTAACCACTCAGAGTTATAATGGTGAAATACACGGCTGAATGAATAAATGAATGAATGAGAGAATCTAGAAAATATCTTCACTATCTTTAGAACAAGAACAGAGACATGATGATGGGAGACTGGGATTGGTATTGTGGAGATCATGGGATGTGTCTCATGACAAACATGTCTCTGCCCAATTTAATGAAGTTCAGTGTCTTTTGAAATCAAACCATATATAATGTCTATTATTCAAATTGATTCCATGTACACAAACACGTAATTTTTTGTAGTGATATCACGGAAATAGGTTGCCCTTGCTGCCTTCTGGGATTCCCCCCCTCCCCCATCACAATCAAATCTACAGCCCTGGAATTTCCATCAGATACTATTAAATCTAGCTCTGTTTAGGAATTTCAGGATTTGCCCTGCTGCCACCTGTCTAACGTCCTACCCTAGCAATTCCATAAAGCAACCAAATTATATCAGCTAGAAAATCCCCTTTTAATGTTGTTCCAAAAGTATGTAATTCTTTTCCATTAGAATAATTCAAATGGAATTATTTATACTAAGGTAGCAAGACTAGAATTCAAAAACTATGAAAGTTTGGATTAATTTTATGTAAAATCTTGGTTTTGAATCATCCTCATTAATGCAGTAGTCCATTTTGAGACATTTTCACTGTGGAATGCTCTTGTGTACATTCACATCCATTGCATTTCAAGATTGATTTAAATGGCATTGTAATCAATTGTTATTTTGGGGTAAGCAGTAAACAGTAAGATTAGCCATTGACCTGATTTGGGTTGGTCTCATTTAAATTCTTTTTATGAAGTCCTAAAAGTAATATTTAAATTAGCCCATCCCAAATTCAGCCCATTTCCTTGATATGATAGGAAGCATGATGATATCCCATGCTCTCCATAACACCAAACCTAATTTCCAATCATCTTGTCACAAACTCTCACATCTACCAATATCAGGTAGTAGAGAAGGTATTATTGGCGGGGCTGCGGATGAAAGCCTTCTCTGTGGCTGCTCCGGCCCTCTGGAATCAGCTCCCTGTGGGGATTTGGACCATCCCAAATCTGTTAGCCTTCTGTCAGGTCTTGAAGACCTGGCTCTTCCAGTAGGCTTAGAATAAATGACTCCCCTGTATGAATGGGATTGTATGGTTGTTATTGTTACGTGTGTGTTTTTAATAATTTTAGAGAAATGTTTTTAGATTTTATTGTCAAATATTTTTATTGTTAATTTTAATGCTCA
>JANHGC010010633.1:48575-74483 GCA_027560395.1 Boaedon fuliginosus | reverse complement strand
CTGACAACCTGCTGAACAAGTCAGCAGAGACTGCAGTGCTGCATTTAACCACTGCGCCACCGAGGCTCTTTATTTATATATAACACCAATCTTCTTGCTCCAATCTGTGGTTGATTACAGTGGGTTCCTCCCCCCTGTTTTCCTATTTTTTTTCCTAGACCCAGAGCATTCATTTGTGGGTTTCAAAAATGTGTGAAGATCAACAGTTGTTGCTGAACATTTTGATGATTAGCAGGCAAGCATGACTGTATCCCAAACATTGAATGAAAAAAATGTGGGACCAGTAGATTGAGACGAACAAATAGTTTTGACGGGAATTTTTTTAAAAAAATGCAAAATTGAACAGGATTCAGAAGAAAAACAGGACAATTTTTTGAGAAGTAGCTAATTGTGGAGATATATCAGTACACTCGGATAGCCCAGATAGAGTATATAGTAGGTATATACAAGGGTTGCAAAAATATAAACATTCATTAGATGGCAGCAAAGAAGGGTGCATCTACCTCTTTGTTGTCATCTAGTGGTCATTCTGATTTCTTTGCACATCAATTCTCACTAAATAAGAAGTGTCCCACTAAGTTCTATTTTGTCTTTCTTTTTTGAGGACTTATGATGGATATAGAGTCAATGATCTTCCAGATGCTACAGCTCCTATTTGTCTTGCTGCCTGGAAACATTTGAAATTTTGTTTCAGCATGTTTGGAATGTCATATGTACCTCAATATTGACTTTTGGGATGATGAAACTAGCAAGGGGAAGTAACTAACTCTGGACCATAACTTGGCAAAAGAAGCTTAAAGGTAAAGGTAAAAGTTCCCCTCGCGCATACATGCTAGTCGTTCCTGACTCTAGGGGGCAGTGCTCATCTCCGTTTCAAGGCCGAAGAGACAACGCTGTCCGACGACATCTCCGTGGTCATGTGGTCCGTGGTCATGCCAAAGGCGCACAGAACGCTGTTACCCTCCCACCAAAGATGGTCCCTATTTTTCTACTTGCATTTTTACATGCTTTCGAACTGTTAGGTTGGCAGAAGCTGGGACAAGTAATGGGAGCTCACTCTGTTACGCGGCACTAGGGATCCGAACTGCCAAACTTCCAACTTTTCTGATAGACAAGCTCAGCATCTTACCCCTGAGCCACTGCATCCCACAATAATAAAGATTAGGGGGTAGCTAATTTAGGGATTAATTTGAACCTGGGAAAAAACTTTATTTGCTTGCTGGGCATTGACTTCAGAACATATAGCATATTATGGGACATATGTCCCAGAACATGGGACATACTATGAATCTACCCACTGGTACATAATCATGATGTTTCTGATCTTATTTTACAAGTCAATATAAGCCTTTAAGTGTATGTGAATGAGGAAAAATAATTTCCTTACTCCCATCCTCAGTAGTGTCTAAATTAAATTTTATCAGCATATATGGACGATTCTGATTGGCCATTGCTTCAATACTGCAGATTGATTTAGAAAGAGGCTACCACTGAATATAAATGCTCTTCACAGATTCCTAAACCATGCCAGACACTTTTGTATTTTTACAGTAAAAAAACAGAAGATAGGACTTCCTTCACTGCTAGAATTTGCCACTGCTGATGCTTATTACAATCTCACCCTATAAGTCAGTCTAGTATGTGCAGCTGAAACTATAGTATATTGTTTCCCTATTTACTTGACCTTAATTTATCTCCCTTTCCTTCTTTACATTAAATTTTAAATGTAAGATTCTTGGGAAAAGAATTATCTAGCGCTCTGAAACTGCCACATATAATGATAGTACAATTGAATAAACATTTATCTTGATGTTCTTTTAATTTGCATTTTTTTTTCAAAACTAAGCAAAACTAAATCTTCCTTCCTTCCTTCCTCTATATGTTCATGTTGGCATAGCTTCTCTGTAGAAATATTGCATTCTCTTTGTTGTTATCTAGCACTGAACATGAGAGAAAAATGAGAGACCATTTTTCTTTTTTTTTCTAGTCTATTTTTTTATTCAGATAATAACCTGTTATAAAAACACTTTGCACCAAAGTTCTGTTTCTTTTTTGTTAGGCTGGTGAAATCTATTCTTTCCATTAGATTTTCAAAACTCAAATCAGTCAAAATCTAGGTTTCATTCTAGATTTGATATCTAAGTCACTGTGCAATTGGGTTTCTTACATGTGGTATTGTAAGTTAAAAATAGCTTTAGAGTAGTGGCATATTAGAACAAACTTTTGATGCTAAGAGAAAAGATTTTCTGTATGTTATTTTTCCTGATCTTTTTTTTTTCTCTTCTTGAAGCTACTAGATGTCCTATGGTGGGTTGAACCGTCAGATATATTCATATTAATTTGTAGGGATTAGTGGATCTAAATCAAGCATATTTGCCAGTTTTTGAAAAAAAGAGATGAATATCTAATATTAGATTTATTCATTTTTCATTTAATTTGTCTTGAAATGTTACATATTAAAGAACACTTTCAAAACATTCACATTGCATATTTCAATCTCTCCAAAACTGTCACCATTGAAACAGATAAAAACTAAGACTTGAGAGACTTTTGAAAGAATTCCTAAAAAAAAACAGAAAAAGAAACAACTACAAGTCCCATAGAAATGCCATATTTTTAATTAAGGTTACTTTTATATGGTTGGTCCTGTATAAGTGAGCTAGAAATATACCTGCTTGGTTCTGGAATGCTGTTGATGTTATGAGATTGCAGAGGTTTGGATGTGCTTTCAAACTGCCATAGAGTATTTCGGCTTGAATGTCCAGAACTGTCAATACATTGATGAAGACACACTAAAAAGGACTTGTGTTTTTGTTTATGTTGAAACAATAATTGATATTTCTTTCTATTCGGGTGGCATTTAATGCTTTTTTATTATTCTAGCCTTTTCCACTGCTTCTTGCAGGGAAAGTAATGGGATTACTGGGTTGATATTGTATAAAATAGTACAATGGCAAAGTGATTGGGCTTGAATTTCCTTCGTGCATGAACCAAAAAGAGTAGAGCTAGGAGATATTTTTTGTCAAAGTTGATCCCTCTGAACTGTACAATTTCAAGCCACAGAGAAGACTGAAGATTCATGAAACAGATAGTTGCCACTGGTTGAAAGATCCCCTTCCTTAACCAAAAAATCCCTAGTCCTTTCAGAAAGGAAGTATACCAAAACCTGCTCCAAGAAATATAGATGTTTATTACCAAGGAATTTTATATCTTGATTTATTTTTATGGGAAATAATTTTTCATATGGATCTTATTCATTTCAATATGCAGTGGTGCAGTTTAACTTTTGATTGTGAGAGTGTTGTCTATATCTGATAGCAGAGGAGGGAGGAGCATTGACAAGAAACTATTAAAATTCATGCTAATTTAAGCAGTCATTTGGGTGCCAAGTGCTATTAGAGTGCTTTTTCTATGATCTAGTTGGAAAGGTCATTGTCTCATTATCTTCTTTTAGCACATTAATAAAATGCAGTATTGGTCCCTGGCACCCTGCCATCTGCTTACTAAACTGGAAGTCAATAGAAAAACATACACTTCTCATATGATATGAAGTTGGGAGTCCTTGGCTGTATTATTTTGTTTGTACTCAAAATCAGAGAATTATTTGAAGGGCTAGCAAGTACTATAAGCTTCACACCTTGTATAGAGCCATGGTGGCACCATAGTTAAAGAACAGTATTGTAGGCTAACTCACTGCTCGCTGCCAGTGGTTCGATTATGACCTGCTCATCATTGACTCAGCCTTCCATCCTTCCAAGTTTGGTAAAATGAGGATGCAGGTTGTTGGGGGCAATATGCTGACTCTGTGAACTGCTTAGACAGGGCTATAAAGCATTATGAAGTGGTATGTAAGTTAAGTGATACTGCTATTGCTATAGCTTCTGCTCAGATTGGTGTACCATCATCCTTCTTCAATCTATCAATCTCCAAATAAATGAAGAGAGTAAACTAAGCCACAATTTTATGTGGAAGTCAAATGCTTTTTCAGGCAGATGGTTCACAAGCTTGTAGGGGGCAGCAGGGATCATGGATATATCATAAAAGTGGGCAAATCTACATAAAAATAAGCAAACTCGTGTGCTACAGTGAAATACATTAAAACTATGAAATTTTCAATGTCTATGCTTACTGAATGCTTTTTAATGCATTGATTGTATTTTATGATATGCTTAAATGCTGGATTAAATGCTCAAACATTTCCCCATTCCTGAACTAAAAGAAGCAACCCAGCCCCTTGGAAATCCATTATTCACCAAACTGTCTTTTGCCAAGTCTTTTTCTGTGATGTAAATAAAGAAGGCAGGACCTATGACTTACATAGTTTCATTCAGTTATGCATTTTTCTTTTCCTAATCTTCCTAATATTTACAGGGCAGAAAGCCGTGAACTTTGGTTCTGGAAATCGGTTTGGAGGCAATTCAGTTGAATCACAAACTAACTTTTTTTAATTTTTTAATTTTTAATAAGTTTTATTAATTTTCTTTTAAATCTCAACCAAACAAAAACATTCAAAATATCTCTCCTACATACAATAAAAAAAACATTCAAATTACAAAAACATTACTATAATCCAAAATCAAATACATCAAAACATCTTATCAGTAACCCAAATCTTCACAATCAAATATCATCAATCTATAATTTAAATAAAAAAATATTATCAAAATAAATCCTCAAAACATATCATCCAAATTTAAACCATAAAAAATCAAGTACAATATCCCCGTCATTCCCATCCAGAGATGAGAGCAATATGCGAAGTTCCTAGGTGTCCCGAAAGCTATGCCACGAGCCCCAAGTGACATTAAAGGTGTCAACCCGATCATCATCCTCCGCAATTAGCCTCTCTAGGTGTTCAATAGATGTCAGCTCTAAGAGCCATTCCTGTAAAGCAGGGGGGTGGTAGAAAGCCAGTGCTTTGGTATCACTGTGCATCCAGCAATAAGAAAAAATCTCAGGATGTCTTCTTTAATAGATTTCATTGAACCTGGTATCATAGATAACAGGGCAATAGCAGGTCTATTTGAAATGGAAAGAGATTGCATGGTGTTATAAATCTTAAATATGGAATCCCAAAAGGGTTGTATTCTGGGACATTCCCACCATATATGTAGCATAGTCCCCCTGTGTCTCAAGCATATCCAGCATCGTGCCTCCTGGTCTGATGAATAATGAGCTATGATATCAGGGCATACCACAAGAAGATGGAAATGATTGGAGAAAGAAGAGTCATGAGGATCTAAGAGTCTGGAAGTGAACTATCATTCCTAAGACATTATCATATTGTTAACATTTCTTAATTTTCAAGTCTAAGTTTTTTACCCTGAAATGCGTAGGTTTATTTTGTAGATAAGTCTTCTACATTCAGATTTTAAACTATGATTTCAATGTTGGTTTTTACTATTTTTTCACATGCTTTTTGCTCTCCCTAGAGATCCAAAATGAATTAATGAAGAAGGGTCTGCTGGATCAGGCTAAAACTATTTAGTCCAGCAATCTGTATCTGCTTCTGCTAAGCAGTATTAGTAGGCCTTCATTGTTCTTTCATCTATCCTATTAATTGTTTTTAAATGAATTTTTATAACAGCCTCAACAGCCGATAAGTAATGGGATGACTCCCATACATCCCAGAGTGCCAGTATGAAACAATCAGTTTTTTTGAGGTAGTTGAATAGTTCTAACAACATGAAGACTACTCTCCCGTCAAACTACTGGAGGGTCACCAGAAATGTATTTCAACTCCATATCTGAAGGGGGGGGGCAGAATATTTGTTTGACAATTGTTCTGTTTTTTAAATCGGCATGCGTTCTACCACAGAATTTAGAAAGGTTAGGCTTCAGATCTTCCATTCCACACAAAAACTTCTTTAAAAAACATCCTTCATTGGAATTTCAAACAATGGCACAAAAGCCCCAAGTTATTTTTTTCCAATTAACATTCATTTTGTTTAGACTTAGAAAGCAGACTTTCAATATAGCTTATTTGTAGTTTACTTTATATGGCCAGCCAGCTTGAATGTCTCCCACTTGCCAACATCTGCCTACTTCTGAAGCTTTTGTAGTCTTTTTTTCACTGGATTATATAACAAGCTTAGCTACGCACAACAAACAGGCATTAGTCCTATGAATATCCGGGGGTCAGTTCTAAAATCAACCCTATTTCAAAGAAATGAGAATAAATCAAAGTACCAGGGATACTTTATAGGCAAAGGAGTTTTAGGTATTTGCTGTTGTTGTGATTCCTATCTCCATTTTTCCCCCACCCCATCTCCCAAAAAATATTTAGGTTTCTTTGTTGTGGAGAATAGCAAGTACAAGAAGGTGGGGGGGACAACCACCAGTTAGAATTATTATTTTTAAAAAAACTTAAAGCCACCCTTTTCTCCTTCTACAACTTGGCTTCCTTATCTCCACTCTTTTTTAAATGCCAAGTCAAACCAGAAATGGTCAACAAAGTCACAGAGGATAAAACCTTAAATACAAAAATGACTGGAATTACTTGAAGAACACAGGAAGTTAATATCATATGATCTTATGCAAGAAGAGGGGTTTTTTAATCAATAGGATAACTAAAATGAAACGTTAACCTCATTTATTTTCATGGGACCTACTCCAACATGAGGTACAAGTTTGCCACCTATATATCATTTTGTTGTAAGTCTTTATAAACTGACTTTTTAAAAGCCATTACATTGTTAAATCAATGCCTAAGTAAATACATAAGACAACTCCTTATAAAATAATTATAAAAATATAAAATGTGCATTTACTATGAATATAATGTAGATAAATACATTATTTATACTATATCAATTAGATAATATAAAATTATGTACAATTTGAAAGTTCAAAAGAACAAAGTTCTTTTAAGGCATTTTAATTCTTAGGCCCCAATCACTGGAAGACCTAAGTTAAGGGGAGTAACCTTGGAAATATAAACTCCTATCCCAGTTAAAAGACCACAGTGCAAAAGACAATACCCAGTAAGCTGGAAATCTCACATTGCATCTAAGAATTAAGGAAACTGAGACTGAATGCATCTCTCAAAATTACAGAAGTGTCAATTACAACTCCCAGTGCAGAATTACAAATGTAAACAATCCTGAGTTATGCAGCCTTCACTTGAAAACATCTAGGAAATTACTGGTTTCAATATTGGATTCCTCTTACCGTTAGGAAGTTTTTCAACCGGAACCTATATTCCTGTAAATGTAGTTAAAGCCAAGTAACTTATTCTATGGTTTGTATTCTAGGAAGATATGGAACTGTTCTGTTCTCTTCTATGACACTCTTAAGTACTGGAAAATACTGTTAAAGGTCTCAAAACTAAACAATCTGCTTCATTCAGCATTTTCTTACAGGATTTTTTTGTTGTTGCTTTTATCATTCTCAGTACACTCTTTTCTAAATCTGCTCAACTTTGTCTGAATCTTTAAAATGTGATGCCCAGAACTACAAACAAAACTTGAGATGGGACCCAACAAATGTAGAACACAATGGAACTATTATTTTTATGTAATGAAAAGTAATGCAGTTGATTTTTAGCAGCTATTTTGAACGGCTGCCTTATATTCATCCTGTCATCCATTGCAAAGATCCCCAACCCCTGGTCGGTGGATGAGCACTGGGCCGCAGCATGCCAGTAACCGGGCCGCACAAACAAGAGTAGCCCCATCTACAGGATGCAGGCAGCACACGAAACCACGCCTCTTCCGGTCCGCAGAGGAAGCCTCTCTCCACGGAATTGGTCCCTGGTGCCCAAAAGGTTGGGGCCACTGATCTAGTACGAAGTATTTTCACAAATAGTTGTTATCAAAGCCATTATCCTTCATTCTGTACTTGTGCATTTTATTACTAATAATAAATGAATAATTTTACATGTTAAATGCCATTCTTTTCAGATTACTTTTGTTTTCAATCCAAATCATGTTGAATTTGATTTCTGTGTTTTCAAGTATTAGAATTAGCCTATCCCATATTGCCAATGCAAATTTGGTGAGTACTGCATCTATTTCTTCATTCAAAGCATTAAATGAAAATTTTGAGGTATGCCAGACTCAGGAACAATTCTGGCATTTCCTCATGCAAAATTGATAAGGCTCTCTTAATTAGCATTCTTGACTATGAGTTTCAAGCCGCTGTGAATTTAAAAGCATACCACTCATACCCTAAAATGCATATAATCCAGATCCCATTTAATTCATTTATTAATATGTGATATTGTCAAATGCTTTTCTGAAACCAAGATATATTAAGTCCACAACAGTCCCAAAATCTATTAAGAAAGTTATATGACCAAATAATGAAGCAAGAGTAGCTTAGAAAATCTTGTTCTTGGAAAATCCATACAGTAGTCCTCAACTTACAACAGTTCATTTAATGACCACTTCAAGTTACAACGGCACTGAAAAAAGTGACTTATGATTGTTTTTCACAACCATTTACAACCATTGCAGCATCTCTATGGTCATATAATCAAAATTCAGACACTGGGCAACTGACATACTTATGGCGGTTGCTGTGCTCTGAGGTCACTTTTTACAACCTTTAGACAAGCAAAGACCACTGGGAGCCAGTGCAGCTCACGGAGGATCGGTGTTATATGGGTGCGCCGAGGCACACCCATGATCACTCGCACAGCCGCATTCTGGACCAGTTAAAGTCTCTGAGTGCTCATCAAGGGCAGTCCCATGTAGAGTGTGTTACAGTAATCCAGACAAGAGATGATGAGGACATGAGCGACTGTGAGAAGAGCCTCCCGGTCCAGGAAGGGGCGCAACTGGTGCAACAGGCGAACCTGTGCATAGGTCCCCCCGGCCACAGCTGCCACATGATCCAATTGCAGTTGTGAATCCAACAGAACCCCCAAGTTGCACACCCGCTCTGAGGGGAGCAATTTCTCTCCTCCCAGCAAATATAGTTGGATAATCCACTGGACCATGGGGGGCAATACCCACAGCCACTGGATCTTGTCAGGGTTGAGCCTGAGCCTGTTGGTCCCAATCTAGAACCTCACGTCCTCCAGGCACCGGGCCATAACTTCAACAGCATCACTAGTTTGACACAGGGCAGAGATGTACAATTGGGTATCATCTGCGTACTGATGATACCCTAACCCATGCAGTTGAATGATCTCATCCAGCGGTTTCATGTATATGTTAAATAGTAGGAGGCAGAGCACTGAACCCTGAGGCACCCCCCAAGGCAGAGGCCTCAGGCTGGATCTCTCACCCCCCAACATCAACTGGGTACGGCCCAAGAGATAGAACCACCGCAAAACGGTGCCTTCCACTCCCAGCCCTCTGAGCTCCCCCAGAAGGATACCATGGTCGATAGTATCAAACACCACAGAGAGGTCAAGAAGCACCAGGACAGAGGGAGCTCCCCCGTCCCAGGCCCGCCAGAGATCATCAACTAATGCAACTAATGTTGTCTCAGTGCTGTACCCGGGCCTGAATCCAGACTGCAAGGGATCTAGATAATCAGCTTTCTTCAAGGTATGCAGGAGTTGAAGTGCCACCACCTTCTCAACAACCTTTATAGATTTGTCTATAAACTCACCAAGAGCAAGACACAACTGTGTGCATGTACACACAGAAAATATACCAAGCTTAACTTAGTATTTATGTTGTAATTTAAATCATTTTGATGGCAAAATTGTAAAAAAATAATGTCATTGATTTGAGCATATTCTCTGGAATTGTCCATCTCTGCCAATGTTTCCCTCCTTTTGTGTTTTTGCCATTTTGTCTTTGTTGAAGATGTAATGACTTGGACAATCGTTTTCCAGAGCTAGTTTTTGATCTTGAATTGCAATAATAAAATTACTGCCTTAATATGGATAGACAGTTCAGTTTTGTGAACTCACCAACATGAGTATGGACATCTCCGGCTGTAGCGGCAACAATAAAACTGCCACTCTCGATCAAGCACAGATGGAAAATATTGGCTCTGGAATCCTGCCACAAGCCCATTATTTGAACATGTTTGATACCTGGGGGGGAAAACCCACATTTTAAAACACATAAACTTTAGGAAAATAAAAATCATAACTACAAGCCGTTCCTTGCCGATTATTAGCAACTAGTAGCAACTCACCAGCGTACTGATGAGAATTACTAATGACCAGATTTTCATAAATAATTTTTCTCTTAAAGAAGCATAAGAAAGGAGATAAAATTGTGACTGTTGAAGCTATCCACCTATCTGGTAGGGGTTTTTTTTCCTATTTAAATTATAGCATTTGTGTGGCTTTTTTTTTTAATTTATATCTGAGCTACAAATTAGTATATACATTTCTTTTTGTTTTGAAAAAATGGAAGTGACCACCCTAAAGCCAGTATAAAGAAATTCTGTACAGGGTTTTCTTCTTGCTCCTTTCCTCCATTTCATTTTTAACAAGTCTAAGTCAAACTTCTAACCACGTGAAATATTTCCTCATATTGCCACTCTTGTTTCCTGAAAAGCTATAGCCTCTTTTGTTTTTTGGGAAATAGACGCCAAATCATGTTCTTCTTCCATTTTTTTAAAAATGCAATGCATGAAAATCTTGGCTTCATCCTCTGCACTGTTTGATTTGGAAGAACAAAAATAGATATACAGATACATATCTGCATATTCTCCAGGCACTTAAAGCCCCTATTTTCACTCTCCAACCCCTTGGAATCATTTTGAAAATGGCTTGTGGTTATCTGGCCTGAAATCCTAGACAGCTGTTGCCCTTCAAGGCTGATATGTCGGAATTTATCACAACTATCTGTAGAGAAGCAGGAATCAATCCACATTCTCCACTGTTAGGCAATAAGGAGTGCAGAAATCAACATTTACCACCCTAGTTTATTTATTTAGATTAAATTAAATTAAATTTATACACTGCCCAACTCCCATAGGATTCCAGGCGGCTTATTGTTTATTGTTCTTATGTCGACTTTTTTCTCCTTAACAACCAAAGCAACTCCTTGCTTTGAAGATAAGCAATTAAGGGATCTTTAAAACCACATTGCTTTAAGAAAATAATTGTGAAGATATTATTGTGCTGTGGTAGCTAATTTTGCCATATGGAAGAGGAGGAGAAACCAAGGTTCTGATATAATAAAAACAAAACATTTTTCTTATTATTATTTCCCTCTGATTATCTCCAATAATGAGGAAGGGCCTGTAGAACACAGACGTTCTATTCTGAAAGCTCCAGATTCAATCCTTGAGACTGCCAAGAAGTCAGGAAGAATCCTGGCCTGAAATCCTAGACAGCTGTTGCCCTTCAAGGCTGATATGTTGGAGTTGATAGATTAAAGATCTGATTTAGAGTAAGGCAGTTTCTGAGGTTCCTATATATTTTTTAAAACAAAATGAAAGGCGACACAACAGAAATACTTGTGTTCCACTATCATATCTAATTAAACAGATTTGCAGGGCAAAAATAAACTTCTCTGCTGTGACTCAACCATAGGGAAAAGGGTGATATAATGGAGAAAGAACAGGCCTCTGAAATCATCAATCCCTTATTAACCATTGGAAGTCCTGGGTACTTTCTTAGCTTAAAGGGTTTTTGTGAGGATAAATTGTTTAAAAATATCCTGTGTTGAGGAATAAACCTCTTTGTTTCCTAACTGTAATGTTACAAGTAAATATTTATTGCATATATTTAATTGTTCGTATCTTTTTCCATTTTAAATAACCCTCATCCAGGTCTTCCTTAATCAAAGAAACTATCACTCTCATTTCTTAGCAGCGTCGGCCCCAAATCAATGTAAGTTTCAATAAACAAAGCCCAAAGACATATGCAAACATAAATACTATTGTTTGTATTATGATTTTATTAAGAATTATAATTATACAATAAAACGAATACAAAACAAAAAAGCTAAAATATTTTTTTCTTTTTTTTACTCCTTTTCTGCATTTTCTACATATAACGTAAATACTATTGTTAACAGATGTGAAAATGTTTTGTATTTAGATATTGTAATAGTTTCATTTAAGCTGAAATGCTAGGCAATGGTTGAGATTGTTCTGTTATTATTGCATTTTGCATTTCAATATTTTGATGAAATGTAGAAATGTATGACTAAACAGGATTCCAGGCAAACAACTTCTTCATACTGTATAAGTATGAATGTAATGAAGGACTTAACTTTGGGATTCAGAGATAGGTGGGAAAAGTGGACTACAGGACTATAAGGTGTGGTATTCTTTGCCAAAGTGAATAAGGGTCTTCCTTGGTCTGATACATATTTGGCACGATAACAAGATTTTCAGGTTTTACTATGATAAATGACAGATTGTTATAGAAATCAAAGAATTAATGAGTATAGCAGAGGTAGAAAACTTCCATCAGCTAGAATTCCAGCTCTGTATTTCCAAAGTGGTCCGATTAGAAGTCCAAATGTTGATGTTTCTAAAAATTCTTAAGGACTAAAATGGTTTAATAGCCTCTAAATTCTGCCCCCCCCCAAACAAAATAAGTAAAAAAATTATGCTGCTGCAGAAACACAATGGACTGTCTATTCTCTTTGCGTATTCCATAGTATAGGCTAGCTGTTTTGTTTCTTTGTTGGAGTTTGTATTTCATACTAACACCCTATGCAAGCTAGTTAGCACTTAATGCTATGTATTGCATTTCAGTTGGCTGAAAAACCTGAGAGGACTATTCCACATCAGTTCTTGGGGGTGGGGGTGGGTATTCCATATTGTACTGGTAAGGAAGAGTTTGGTAAGACAAACTCCTTTCCCTTGAAGGCCTCTGTACACTGTCAAATGTACTTCAATGGAAGGATATATTTTCTTCAGTACTGCTGAAATAGGCAGAACTTCCCCAAATTTCATTCCTTTGGGAGTAAAGGATCCCAGATTTTGGACACATTCTGTAAGTTTTTTAGGTTCCTTGCTTCAAAGACCGTTGTCCTATGTTTCACTCAGTTAAAGGTCATGACAATGACCGTTTCACTAATATATAAATTTAAAATGCCATATCAGATAATGGTTAAAATGCTTAGCAAGAAACCATGAACTCTTGAGCTTTACCACAGAGGTGATCTGAGTAACTCTGGGCCAGCCACTCTCTTTCTCAGCCTAATCTACCTCACAGGATTGTTGTGATGGGGAGATAGGAGGAGAGATCATTACATACATTGCCTTGAATTATACAAAACAAAGGCAGGATATTAATCAAATAAACATATAAATAATAAGATAATTCCATTATGCAAAAACAGCAGTTTTCACTCAAAACTTCTTTTTACAACAGATGATTCTTGCAATGCTCCCTTAAATATTTTGCACATTAATAATAGAATTCAATTTCAAGTCCTTGGGATTCAAACCTTGCAAATACACATATTTTGAAAATGTAATTACTTTTTGTTTTCAAAAATCAAAGGAAAAAAACTGATGACATTGGGGAATAAGAGAGGTATTTAATAGTGACACATACATGATTGTTCACATCAGAAGATTTTCTTGGCATCTGTACAATTTTTCATGGATGTTAAATGTGAATTGTTACTTAAAACCTCAGACTAAAGTTTATCAACTGTCAATTAATTTGTTTAATTAATTGTTTATCAACTGTCAATTTGTTATCCTATGATGTGAAAGCCAGACATGAACTAGATCTGTGATCCAATCCCAGTACCAGCTATTCCTATGTTTTGAAACTCAGTCTGTCAAATGCCCAAAGAACAATATTTGTTGCAGACAGTTAGCTGATAGTTAGATATAATTAAAGCTATAATTGAATATATATATATATATATACATAGATTTATTTGTATTCTGCCACAATGTTTTTATTTGGCTATTTTAAAAAAGGTTTTGCAAGTAGTACTGGTGATTCCAGAAATATGTTTGGCTAGAGCCAATAATGGAACAAAACAAGGGAATAACTACGTGACAAGCATTTTCTTCTTCTCCCCACAAAAAAAAGGAACAAAAATAATTCAATTTTCTGTTGTGAACATAATTTCTTAGAAAGATGAAAAACTTCTAGGACAAATTCAGTAAATTAGGAACTAACAATTAGTTAATTTAATTAGAAATTAATGTAATAAGCACACTCAGTTTACCTCAGGAGATAAAGAAAATGTTCATAGATAGAGATGGATAGTGGTATCACCACTACAGTACACAAAGCTGATGATGCTAATTAAACAAATTATTATGGTGTTAACATGCAGTTTTGCATCCATCATCTGAAACATTGCATCAGCCTAACCACACATGACAAGCAATCTAAGTTTAAACTTGGTTTCCTACCATTGCAGTCCAGCTCTGTTGATTTCTTCCCACCAACATTCAGTAGGCTCTCCAAGTATATCTGGGGTGGGCATACAAGCATAATTCCACAGTCTATCAGACCCTTCTTTCTTGCTGAACATGCTCCTCACAGCTACAATCACTTGCCCATGAGGGCACTGGAAGTTGAAACCTTGCCGGTACACATTAACCCAGTCATCATTATCCCTATAGTCATCATAGGAATGGTAAAAATTCCCATATTGGCCCCATGCCACTGTGAATAGTGGCAGGGACATGCAGAGAAGAATAAGGTCCATGTTACTTGAGCTTCTGGCTGCAAAACGCCTAAGTGGCGTGGATGTGCTGACTTTTTTATAACCATCTCTAACATTTGGATTCCAGATGTGGGATAACTAGCTCCAAATGCTATGTGTCACTGTTTAGATAAGATTTCTGAGCAAAAGAATTGGCTGGAGACACATTTAATTAGTTTTAAGGTGGAATTTTACAAGCACTCTATCCTTTGTATAATCATTGGGATAACCTAGGACTATAAATCATTTATAATCCCATATGTAAGGAATTTAATAACATATGTTTGTACAGTAGCTAAAGTGGGAGAAGAAAGAAGCCATTTCAGTTACTGTAAGAAGTGGAATGATGGAATTCTTGAAATCACAGGGAAATGTCAGGTTGCAATTTTTTCTGATGTGATAAAAGTTGTTTTGATACAATCCCAGATTCTATTTATGTTTATATGAACTATTAAGATGGACACATGACCTCTGTCAGAATACTAACGATTTAGTGAGAAAGAAAGAATAAATAAACAATAATAAATAAACAAACAGGAATAATGGACTAAGTCCACCTAAGTTGCACGCAGTTAATAAATGCACTTTTTAGATCACAGGAGGATTTCCTGCTCCCAGGAATGTTTCAAGATGTTCCTCATTGATTGAAGAATATATTTGTGGAAATCTGTATTTGGCTGAGTAGAGAACCATGGATGGGAGAGCAGAAAGATTATTTGATCTGACTCTCCAACTCAAGGGGGATATCAAAGTATTGCCCCCTTCTTTAGTCTACTGTACTTTCAAATGAAAGTTGGGTCATATTTACATGTTATAATGTTACTTTTTGGCTATGGTGCTCAAAGGCTGTAAATAAGTAGATAAAAATCTCATAAGAAATACTGTGTTTATTTTGTATTATTTTTCTTCCCTGAAGTACTTAAATCCCAAACTGCTAATTTACTGGAATGCTTTTAACTATATTAAACATGTTTTTTGTGCTGAACTGACTTATATGATAATGAAAAGAAAAGTCCATCTATTATGGAAAATAAAGCATCTATTTCATACATCAGTAGTTAAATAAATCCCTTAGCACTAAAACTTCAGAGAAATATAAGTATGTAAGGCAATTCTATGATCCACATTGTTTGTAGTTTTGGTTTGTAACTCATATGGGTATGATATAAGCTTCAAACATTACAGTAAGCATAATTGCTTGCCTGTTCCTAAAGAAGGAAAAGTTTATGTAGTGGAATTCAAAACGAAGAGAAAATAATCACATTTTTCCAAATGTTGTGTCATTTTTCTGAATGAAAACTTGTCAGATTGCTTTTTAAAAGTGCTAGCTGGGAAATTTTTGGAACTGAAGTCCACATATCTTAAATCTGAAAGGTTGAGAAACACAGGGTGAAGACAATATATGGGACAACGCCCACTACCCATATATCCACCTTCCAAACGTTCATCAGAAAAAATCTCCAGAACGCTTTATGCATGTTCCATCTGATCTGAACAGCTCTTCTCCAAAAAGTCATGAAAGGCATTACATGAGCAAAACACAAACAAATCTACAGCCTTGGAAATAAAATAATTTTGGTTGATTATAAAGACAATGAATCTAAAAGCACATTTTTGATACACCAAATGTCTGTCTCCAAATGTCTCCAAATATTTCCATGTTATTTTCCAGTTTCATACATAGTCTGTGCAAGGGGGAAATGTACTTCATTTATTTTTTTATGTTGACAGTTTCATATTATGCTTATCTGCCAATGTGTGCTAAGGCAATCTCTCTATAAAGAATGATTTAATTCATTGGAGGGAGAAATCCAAAGGCTCCAATTCCGTATACAGAAGGCCCCTTGCGTAGGAAATTCCTTTCAGTTGGTGGAGATTTCTGTCAAATATTACTGGACTTTTTTCCCTCAAGTATCAATAAGTATAGCCATCTGTCGAGAATGTGTTAATCTGAAATCCTGCACTGAGCAACATTTGGTCTGCAGCCATGGCAAATATTGCTTTAAATTATGATAAAATTTAAAATTATTAGCTGCCAATGCAGCTAAGCAACAGCACCATAGCCAGTCTCCATGGCTATTGCTGTTAAGAAGAAAATTGAGAATGTATCTAACAGGGCAGCAACCACCAAGGTCTTCCCATAGGAAGCAAGGTGTTTTCTTCTCTCAAATCCAGGGTGAAAATCATCATGCCTTGATGAATTTGTCTTAATATTATAATTATTTTACTGGATTTAAGCATCTTTCAGAAATCATCCTCATTCATAGCATTTCTCTACCCATAATGTTATATTCTTCTGCAAGGTGATATTTGATAAATTTTGTCCAAATCTCAGCTTTTATTATAGTAGCAAAGCACGTGACTGAATGATCATAATAATCTGGCAAAATACTGTAGAGTAATTCTGAAAGAATCATTTTTAACAATTTCCCATTGATTCACAGGTAGAAAACAGAAGTCAGGATTTGACTAATGTTCAAAGTGTACATAAACATTTAGATGGTGAAGTTGGTCATGAGAATGAGATTTTGTAGGGGTCATTTGCTGACCATTTCCCAGCCCAAGTTAGGGTTAGGGTTATATTTCTGAACGTTTTGATGCAGACATAGGAGAAAAAAATCAAGACTAAATGGACATTTTGGTTGTTAGTACCTTTATGCCCCTGTGTGGTTTACACGGGAAGAGGGAGGAGAGAACATTTTCCTAAATTCATCATGATTTGTTTATTGGGGAGATAACATGATTTAATGTAAAAGTCCATGTACTAATTTCTTTTAGCTTTTAGTATCACATTTTAATAATGATATTTAGTGTTTATATACTTGAGATCAGTATTTGTAAATGTTGCCAAGGGCCACCTAACTTCTCCAATCATTCTTTTCTCAGTTTATCTCGAATACTTTTCTCTCTGCCTTCCAGATTATGACATTATACTGCAAAATTCAAGTCCTCCCCTCCCTTCCCACTTAAAGTCTACATTAATAAGTGGAACTGATCATTTGAACTTCAATTCAACAAAGAAGAAAGCAGGACAGGAAATATGAGTGTGATGAAGAAAAGTACAAAGTCCTAAGTAGTAAGGCTTAGATTATCCTTCCTTTTATCTTTTTTTTTTAGCTATTAGAACTCATCAGCTCTCAAATGAAGTGAGTGAACAAAAATAATGGTTCTGTGACTGCAGTGAAAGGACATTTAATTTACAGCTTCTTATAATGCAGAAGCACATATTTTCATTAATGAAAAAATATTGGAAGAAAAATCCGCAGATAGTTTTTCAAGGTGTCTCTCCAGAATGGTTAATGTGGATATACCATTCCATTTTTTTTGTTCATATATGTACTTTAAAATCATTTTCATAAGTTAATATATATGGACAGTCAATATTACCATGTGTGTGTGTTCAACTTTTAATATCAGCAAAGACTTTTTAAAGAAAGGAATTCAAAAATAAATAGCAAAATTTGAGTTCTGGGAAATTGCATACTTCAAGCCTCTTAAATATTTACAGAAACTTCATGTGAACACACAATTTCTACTGAACACTATACTTGATTAATTAAATGATTACCAAGCTACAGCAGGCTTATTTTACATGCTGTCAGGGATAGATAATTAGAAAGATTCTAGTAACATCTTTCCAATTAACACATTTTATTAAAAAGCATAAGCTTTTAAGGTGTTACTAGACTCCTTATTTTTGATACCAGAGGTTAGCGCTTCTATAAAATCTCAAGAATAGTCAGTCCATGGAAGAAAGAAACAATGCCTTAACTATGATCTCCTATAAGATGTCTGTCATATTCAAATAAAGCAAGTTGATATAATTTAAATATAGAAAAACTGTATTCAGTGCACTTCAATAAAGAAAGAAAGGTATGAACAAGTTAAAGAATCTATGTCTTCTTATTTATACTATGTTTTATTTCAGAGGAATAAAGACAGTTTAATTAATTAACATAGTTCTTAGGACTGGAGAGACATCTTTTTAATTGTAATGTTATGAATTATGGCACATTGTACTATTTCAATGCAAATGTACATGCTTGAAAAGTATTAACATTCTATTATTTACAAAGCTTAAAGTATTGAAAATAAAAAGAGAAAAGTAAAAATTCTATCAGCATTAATTGCCATGAAAGATGGCTTGAAACCATGGAAACACCTGTGCTAGTTCAATAGGAGGGGAAAAATCTTTTAGAATACACCTGGCATACTGAGTAGCATATCTTGTATGTTTGTATTTGTAGATCTGGCAATAGCTATAAAGTATGAACATGCATTACAATAACTCATCATGTAACTGCTGCATAATTGTACCAATTGTACTGAAACAATCATGCTGAAAAGAGTTCCTCTTCTCCCTCAAAAATTTTTCTTATAAAACCGCTAATCATTTTTTTCAGTCAATTATCACAAAGAATACATTATGCACCCTGTGCCTAATTTATCCTTAATGTGGCTTTTGGGAATGTAATGTACATTTTGAAAGACAAGATGCTTTTTAGAATGGCTTTTCAAGAATGATGCTATCAGGGCAGAAGCCAGATGCTAATTTATAAGTATTTACATGAGTCTCCTTCCCACCCCCAAATTTAGCTAGTATGATAAGAAAGCATACATTTTCATAGTATATGCACATCCTAAGTTATAGAGGCAGCTACAAATTCTAGACATGGTTCTGGTCATATACGAACTGACTTGGCCCTTGTATGGTATATCTATTGTAAATGTCCATAGAAATGATGACGGCATTGCATGCACAGCTATGTATACAGAACTTTTCATGAGCGCAAAGATTCTTACAGCACAGCATATTGCTTGTGGGAAAATACTTGGACCAGTGAAGACATTAGCATTATATCCATTGATTTCAGGGGAGAGATATAAGCACGAGGATTAAAGCTACCCATTTCATTCTGTTTATGTGTACAATTTCCGTCTTTTATGAGTTGAGTGTCTTATGTTTCAGGCTAAATAAAGATATTGGGCAGGGATATCGATATATATTCCTGCCATGGAAATACGTTTTCTCTGTGTAGAATTGCATTTTCATCAACAAGAAGAAGTGTTTTGCAGGTTCACTGAAATGAAGAGAGAGAATGCATGGGCTGAGAGAGAAGGCCTGGCCCATGATACCCAGCCGGCTTTCATACCTAAGGCAGAACTCTAACCTGGTTTCTAGGCCAGTAGCTTAACCTACACCTCATGTATCTAAAAGAAAAATGGCTTAAACTGAATTCTGAATGAATACATACAAAATTTGACAAATAAAATCATCCATCCACATTCATTCATGGTGTCTCCTGGGACTGCATCACTTTTTTCTTGCAACAATCCTATGAAATAGGCCAATAAAATGTCACTGACTTGCTCACTGTCAAACAGTGTGTTTTCATAGTTAAAATTGAAGTATTCTTGATCAGAGCACAGCAAAATGCAAAATTTACACAATAAAATGAATTATTATGCAATTGGTTACAGAAAGAGGAAAATGGAACAAATCAAAATGATGCACATTTATATTTACTCTAAAAAAAGAACGGAGCACATAATTTAGGAAGGAGATGCAAACAAATCAATTTTGTAAGCACCAATTTATTTATTTATTTTATTATATTTTTATGAATTTTGTGAAGTGGATCACAAAAGATGATTAGTTCTTAGCACAGAGACAGGTTTATCCCCTTATCTGCTCATTTGGAAGACTAGACTGTTTGTTTTTTGAATCAAATAATTTCTGAAGCCTTTTTCTTGTTCCACCTTAAAGTTTCAAAGCATTTGACTCCATAGCATTCAGCTGGAGTGCTGCCTGTCTCTACTTTGGCTTACTTGATTCTCTGGGTTTCTGCCAACCCGACATGTTCACTACTTCAATTACTGCATTAGAGACATGGAAAATGTGGTTCATGTATGAACATGCCCATGACTTTAGCACTGCATCAAATGTCCATTCAGGAGGAAAGTTTCCAACACAGATAAAAGTTATTGTTATTAATTTATTTGGCCACCCAACTCCGCATGCAAAACTATAAAAAAAACTGCATATTAAAAACAGCTAAAATATCAAATCAAACAGATAGGTTATACCAAAATACTCTAATAAGCAATGAAACCAACAAAACAAAACAGAAGCCATTAAACAAGTCTTAAAGATCAACTTAGGCTTGGTTTTTAGATTTTTTTCCAGAACCCTAGAAGAGAATGTATGATCCTAGTGGCCACAACTGATGGGACAACTAAGTCCCATAAAATGTCAGTGTTTAATGATAGGGACCTGGAGCTTACCTTATCTGCTGTAGCACACTAGACAGGCAGAAAAGGTGCTACCTTTGTGTTCGATTTCAGAATCAGTTTACTAATCTTCAAGATGGCAAGGAAGTAGTTCCAGACAGCGAGAAACACTTTCTCATGATTCTCTGTAGCTGGTCCTGTTCTATTAATATGAAGTCAACATAGCATGGCATTTCTTTCCATTTATGTATTTAGTTAAAATCTGCAAAATGTTGGGGATGGATTGGCACAGTCTGAATAAATGAAGTCAAGTCTCCTTGTGGAAGAACTAGACATCTAGTGACATCATAGACTTGTCTACAATTTTCTTGGCAGGAATATCAAAGTTGTTCCCCTTGCTTTTTTCTAAGATGTTTTTGATTTTCCAGTCTAGCCTACACTGCTGGGATTTTCTGATTGTCTCACAATGAAGAACTAAATAGGTCCAACTCTGTTTAGTTTGCTGAGATTAACCATAGCTGTGTAGGCCCTGGGCAATCTTTTGAGAACTGTGGGTCTCAAAAAAATCTCACCCAGACACATTTATTACTCCCCCTACCCTTGATATACCTCCATGTAACAGGACGGAAACTCTTTCTACTGTTTGCAGTAGCAGTTTTATGCTCCTGGCTATACCACCTTATCTATAGAACAATAAGGTCCTGGGGACAAAACTGTATATTGAATTGTTAAAAAGATTTATTATATATTCTATACCAGAATATTTTAAGCAAAATAATTTTACAACTATGTTATTACCTCCTTGGAAAAAAACACATTCCCCTTTTGCAAGGATCCTACCATTTCTTGTACTAATTCTACATTGTGAGAGATAGTTGGTCCCAAGAGGGCAATCTGACCCAATGTAAATGCAGCTGAAGCTGTTTCCTAATTCAATAGGAAGGCTTGTTAAAGAGGGAAAAATACTGAGGCACAACCCATTATTCTACAATTTGTATTTTAGAAGAATGAATAATTACTTAAAGATGACTCAGTTTTTCTAGCATAATCATGTCAGTAGTATTTAGGTAGTAACATGGACACCTGTACTGAGCCATATGGGAAATTTCTGGTGTGTATATACAGCTCCTGAGTTACCCATCTGGATACTCCATTCAGGGCATTTGTTGTGCAAGTTAATATGTGTAATGTGCTGGCAAAAACCATATGGTTGTATAGGAAAAGGTGCTTAACTAGAATAATGTTGCATATGATAGTGTACACTTTCTTTTCTTGGTATAGCACATGTTATAAAACTATAGCAAATTACTTGAGAGTAATTACAGTATGGAATTCATGTCAGCTGGTGTTGTGGTGCCACCAGCAGGGATGGTTTAAAAAGGGGATTGGACAATTCAAAGAGGATTAGGCTATATTTGTTAAACCATCGGTACTAATTTAAATAACATAATTGCTAGATATTGTGTAAACTCCATGCTCCGTAACATAGGTACTGTGTAACAAATTATTCTAAAACAGTTGTGCTTTAGGTCTCAGCAAGTAGGGTCTTGTGATGTTCTTAAACTGCTTTAGGATATGCTAATAATATTAGTACCTCAATGGTTACAATATTGTTTTCTTGCTCATATCTTCATTCCTGTGGTGCAAACTGACAAGTGAGTAACTAGGTTCACAGAACCTCATCTGCAAGAAAGAATGACTGAATATATTTTAGTTTAGTTTAAGCAAATAGAGTTGGAAATCTTTAAGAAGTTAATATTCTATAGAAACAACCCAAGCCTACTTGCTACATTTTATGATGATATACTCTGATGATATACTCTGTAGAAGCAGAGATCTGGCACAACATTTGCTGTAAGAACGTAATGTGTTCTGGTACATTGTGTGAGCTGATGCAAAAGCAGTGATTAATGAGCCAGTGAATTATGAATCAGGAAGTCCTCACTTCTTTAAATTTCTCCTTTGTCCCAATAGATCCCATGGCTGTGTTCCCTTCTCCTCTTTTGCCCTAGAACCAACAAGAACTCATGACACCCTAAATCTTGGGGCATTAATTGCTTCTAGTGCAATTAATTGCTTCTAGTGCAATTAATGGGGTTGTTCTGTGCTGCTATTTATACAACACATAGTATAGATAGTCCTTGACTTACAACAGTTCATTTAATGACTGTTCAAAGTTACAACTGAAAAAGTGACTTATGACTGTTTTTCACATTTATGACCTTCCCCATAGTCACATGATCAAAATTCAGATGCTGGCAACTGACACATATTTGTGACAATTGCAGTGTCCTGGGTCATGTGATCACCTTTGGTGAGCTTTGGTGACCTCAGGTAGTGATCTTCTAGATTTGTGCATCTACTAGAAAAATGTTGATTTGCATTATAACATACAATGCAGCAAAATTGTATTTCTTTATTTAAAACATTTATATAGCCTCACAGCTTTCAGCCAACTCTGGATGGCTCCCATTCAAAGATAGAGGTACAAAATAATTTTAAATGCTGTGTAGCAGCATGTAAGCCAGGATGCTGATACCTATAACAAGTTAGGAAAATAATTCCATAATTAGTGTTTATCTCGGAGCACTGGCGCCGTGATCTGGAATTGAAGGATTTAGTTATCCAACTGTTGTCATGTTCAGATCACTCCCTATTGAGATTGGATTTCCTGAGCACCCTCGGCCGCAGGGAGGTGGAACCAACTAGGTGGTTCCACCCCAGGCACCTAATGGACCCAGTTGGGTTTCAAAGGGAGCTTGGGGAGTTTCCTGATTCCCTTGCCCACAGCTCGACTGAGGCCCTGATGGCAGCCTGGAATAATGCTGCAGCCGGGGCCTTAGATCGGGTTGTGCCTTTGTGACCCCTCACTGTACACAGATCTCAGAAGGCCCCTTGGTTTACCAGAAACTCTGCGGGATGAAGTGGCAGAAGAGATGTCTAGAGCACCACTGGAGATCCAAAACAGCTAAACCTGACCGAACACTATTAAAGGTCTTTATTGGAACTTATTTAGTGGCGATAAGAGTGGCAAAGCGTTCTTACTTTTCTGCTCTTACTGTGTCCGACTGTCACCCAGCCAACCTTTTTAGGGTGACTTCTCCCTCTTGAAACCAGGGGAGACTGAGGAACCCTTTCACGATAGAGTTGAGGAGTTTGCTCAGCTCTTGTCAGACAAAATCGCTCAGATTCAGTCGGACCTGGACTCTAGCTGGACAGGATCTGTTGAGGTGATTGGGGCAAGTCTTAGTCCTACTATCTGGGAAGAGTTTATTCCTGTGGCTTCTGAGGATGTGGACAAGGCTATGGTGCGATGAGCACCACCACTTGTTTATTGGACCCATGCCCCTCCTGCCTAGTTTTGCTGGCCAAGAGGTGACACGCAGTTGGCTCCAGGTGGTAATCAATGCCTCCATTTTTTTAAATGGTTTTTATTAAAGTTAAAAACAAACATAGAAAAAGGACATACAAAACATACAACATACTAACAGTAAATAAATAATTGATCATAATCATCGGGTTAAACATGACTACCTCTTCCTTACTTTCGGAGTGTCTATCCAATTTTACATTCTCTTTATCTTGGCTCCTTCCCTGTCTCTTAACTCTTTTACCCTATGTTAACTCCCTTCCCATTATCCTCTTAAATTCTTTGTTTCATCTTCTTTTCCATCCATGTATATAACATATCTCAACTTTCATAATGCATTATTTCCCCCTTATCCTTTAATGAAAGCGTCATTCTATCAAGTTCTGCGCACTCTATTATTTTCCTCCTCATTTGCTGTTCTGTTGGTAGATTCTTATTTTTCCACTCCTGCGCATACATAATCCTGGCTGTGGTTATTATATGGATTATCAGGTACACCACTTTTTCCCCATATCTTTCCAAAAATATCCCCAATAGGAATGTTTCTGGCCTTAATTCTAATTTAATTTTCGTAATTTCTTCAATCCATCAACTTGTTCTGTTCCAATATTCTTCCGCCTTCGGACATGTCCACCACATATGGTAGTACATTCCGTATTCCTCCCCACACTTCCAGCAATTTGGAGCCAAATTTGTACTCATCTTAGACAATATAGCTGGAGGTAGGTGCCATCTGTGGAACATTTTTAAAAGATTTTCTTTATAAGATGTAGCCAAGGTTATTTTATAATTTCTCTTCCAAATTTGATACCATTTATTGAGGTCAATTGTATACCCAAAGTTCTTCGACCAGGTGATCATCGTTTCCTTTACAACCTCATCTTCCATTTTTCTATCTAATAAGAAATTATAGTCCTTTCTTATTATCTTATCATCTGCTTTCATAATTGCCACGTCTAACTCCTGTAGATCTTTTGCGATTCCCTGATCCTGCTTATCTCTTTTAAATCTCGCTTTAATTTGTACGAAGGTCCATCACATTATTTCAAGCCCCTGATTCCTTAATTCTTGTTCTGATTTCAGTTCACCTTCATCTTTTAGAATTTCCTTATAAGTAGGTTTCTTTCCTGGGCCTAGAACTTTTGGGTACATGACCGCCTCGACCACTAATATCCATACTGGCACCTTTTCGTAATATTTTTCTTTCATCTTACTCCATGTTCCATTAAGAGTTTTCCTGATTTTGTGTCTTAGAAACAGTCCATTTTCCCTTATTTTGTCCTGCCACATATCTTATCTTATGATTCTTGTTGAATGTATCTTATTATTACTACTATTTTTTCCTTTATGCACACTGAGAGCGTATTCACCAAAGACAAATTCCTTGTGGGTCTAATCACACTTGGCCAATAAAAAATTCTATTGTATTCTATTCTTTTTAAGCTCCAAAAATAAGACTTCATTTTTTCCCTTCAATGCAAAATTCTATTCATTGCTAATTGTTTTCAATTAGCCTATTTGGATTATTTTTAAATATTTTGAAAGAACTATAGTTGGAAATAATATCAAATCTATTAAATTAAACAAATCTAATTTAAAAGAAGACTGTAATTTATGTCTATCTACTCTAATTCAAAAATATATTTATTATACACATTTCGCACAGTTCAATGGAAATGTCCATTTTAATAACTGTTTGCAGATTTCACTGCCAATGTTTTATCGCTCTGTAATAAGAGCCTCAGTGGCGCAGTGGTT
>JANHGC010010633.1:13266-26643 GCA_027560395.1 Boaedon fuliginosus | reverse complement strand
AACAGTGGATGTCTCAACAGCTTGTAGTAAGTACTTTGTGCATTACTGTTTGTTAAGAGCTAACGCAGATGCTCTTGTTAGAATTTTACCTCCATTTACCTACCGTTATGTAGATAAATCTCTGTAGGTTCTGTTCAATTTCAATATTAGAATAGCAAAATGTTCTCATTTCTAGGTAAGAATACTGTTCAGCCTATAATAATGAGTCAATTAAATTAATGTCAATTAAATGTTCTGGACAATTCTATTTTTTTCACCTATTGCACACATAGGTGTATCCTGTGGGTTCGATCAACTTTTGAAAAAAAAATTCCTTCATTTTAATCCAGTCTAGTTCATTTTCTACCACTTTACATACTATATATAATATGGAACTTTGTAAAACTTGAGGGTGGCACTTTTGTGTTACTATTGTGCATTTGATGTTCTGATTGTACTGCTGCCATGTTTCAAGACAATATCCTCCAATACCATTTTTCCAACTTACTCTTGATGGTCTCCATGATAGTATGTGAGCTGTTGATGGAATTTCTTCTGCCAATTATAACGCCAGATTGGTGGTCCACTGTTTTCACAATTTATCAGTTTAATGTAGCAATTATATCTTGGGGGGAGGGAAGCAAGAAGTAAAAGTGTGCATCTTGGTATCACAATGTAAATTCACCGTTTACAGATAGTCCTAAACCTATGACAGCAATTGGGAACAAAATTTCCATTGCCAAGTAATACAGCCATGATCATTTTTCTTACAACAATCTCTGCCATCCTGCTTCCTGCCAGAGTGCTTCCTTCATAAATGTCTCAAAAGAATTTGCTCACGTTTAGGTGTTTCTTTATGTTCTCTTTCACAGTAGACAAACTTTGAGTTGGCTATATCCATGTAATGGTATTAAGAAACATTCAGCTTTTATTTGTATTCTGAAGCATTTTTAACCCAATAATTATTTTTTCATACTCTAATAGACTACTTTGGACAGAATAACAATAACAATTAATAAAAATAAAAATGTTCTCGGGAGATTCTCATTTATTTTCCAACTTCTTTGGATTCAGAAATAAAATGGGATGTAAAATCAAACATGTTTTTATGGATCCCTTTTAATAGAATCAATTTACAGATTACATTGGTTCTGACAGATGATAAATCAATTATGACAAAAAAATATTCTACAGCCAAAGAGTTTGGAGCAAATTTTGGAGAAAGGTTGACCACAATTTAGCTAATGGTATATGATTGAAGCCTGGGGATATTCCACAATGATAAATTACCTCCTCAAAGGACTAGATACTACATACAATTTTCTTTTTCTTTTCTTTTTTCTTTTTTTGCAAACTGAAGTAAAATTTACATTCATTGCGGAATAAATTGTAGTTTAAAGAAACTACATAGAAATGACAATACTTATTGAACTCAATAAATTATCCTGTGATATAATAACCATTTTTTCATATACTTTACAGAAAATTACCACAGCTCTTCCAATACAGAATCATTACAGAATAGTACAGTATTTGCACTATATTCTGTGTTGTGAAAAGAACTGGGTCATCATCCATTACTTTGCTACTGATCTTAAACAAAATGGAAAAAAGTGAACAGGAAGAAATAAATTGTAACACCAAGGCTCTGCCAATGAAACAAACTTCCCCAAATTAAAAAATATATAGTATGTGATAACTAATAAACTTGTCATTTCATTCTAATTATGAATAAAAACTCTTTATTTATTGATAATTAGAATGAAATGATAAGTTTGTTAGATAAAGACAGTGACTTATCTTGTAATAGAAACTAGTACTGAGAGCTGATAAATTTTGTACAATTAATCAAACAAAATCACCTCAACGTTTTTTCCTCTGATTTCTCACAGGATTCAGTTTTAAGAATATTGTATGGTTTCAAAACCTTTTGTTACAACTTATACTTTTAAAGAGGCTGGTGGTATCAGAGGTGCAGCAGATAGCTGTGAACACTGAGGACACCTATTTTTCTCACTGGCTAGGTGCTGCCTATTCCTTTCACCTCTCCAGTACTGATTTATTTCTTAGATTCAGAACAAGGACATTGCAGTGAGCAATAACTTGTTATATTTTCATTGCTGGTCTCAGAAACAGCTTGAATTTATTAGAGGGGAAGCTGTTTCTATTGATAGACAATAGCACGGGTAACAGCAATTTGGAAAGAACTGTTCTAGAATTGGTTAAGTATCATCTTGAAACGTCAACTTCAATAATTGTCTGTTTGTTGACCACACAACAAAGGTGCAAAGCATTTGACCTATGGAGGTCAAAAAGCCTCCAATGGAGGTCTGAAAGCCTCCATTTAGAGCTATCAGAGTGAATTGGACAACATACTTGAGTTTTTTATCACTGAGACAAACATGGGGAAGAATTTAAGGGGTGAAACAGATGCCTTAAGCAGCTGTTTTAGGCATCCATTTTACTCCTTAAACTTCAGAATTCTCCTCTTATGTGGAATAAGGCAGCCTTTCTTTCTTTGCCCACTTCTGCTGTGTAGCATTCAACGTGTCCTATAAAGTCTATTGTGGACATTGACCCATAGGCTGGTGAAATGAAAGCAGCAAAAATTCCAAGCAATAACTTTATATTCTGATATAGATATCCAGATCCTTTAATTTTATCAACTTGTTTTCCTACATTTCATATATATTTGTGATTAATAAATACCAGTATATGACCACCTACCAAACTTCACTGAATGAAACAAATTAACGGTTCTACCAAAAAAAAGTTATAGCTGTATGTTCATGTATGACTCTAATGCATGCAGCAATATAACGACTAGCAAATATAATATACAGTCCAAGGACCTTTTACAGCCACAATCTTGAATATTGAGTTAATATTTTCCAGTGGTTTTCTTGTTTATATATTGCCATCTACCTAGGTTCCTTGCAATATTATTGATTATGCTTGGTTAACCTTTGATTTTATTTATTTATTACATATAATTACCATCCAAAGAACTCAACAAAAGGTGTTTTCCACGGAACCTCACATAAAGTTGATTGAACTGAGGCTGACTTAGCTACTTAATATAAGTATAAGCAGAAAGCTGTTTAATTTGGCAACAATCATAATTACGGTTTCCATCTCTGTGTACCCCAATGTGCAAATTTGCAACAAATTAGGGGATTTGTTATATCTGTAATAATATTGCACAGAAATCTCTAGGAAAGTTAAATGCAGTTTAAGACTATTTGTAAATCAGCACATAGAAGTAATTTACTTAGAAAATATTTTATTAGTCTGCTGTATCCTGGCATATAAGGAAAAGAAATTGGTTGTGCATCCTACAGAGACATGGTGCAGATTCATGCTTGTATTCCCAATCCATTTTTTTCTCCACACTGAATCATAAACTAATTGTCTTTAGGGTGGAGGTGTCAGATACCATGGCCCAGATTCTTATTTAGTGTCAGCTCTACAAGGATATCCACTTTCAGTTGATCACTCCATCTCTTTTTTAAATTTTAGTTGTGCTATTTACCAGATGATAATTTTATTTCTTAAATGTTTAAAAAAAAATGCCACTTGTATGGCAATCAACTCTGCCCATTGATTGGTAATAATTGTCAGTGATTATTGTTCTGAATCCTTTAATTTACATTGTGTTCGTCCATTGTTTTGATAAAGTCCTTTACAGAATACAATATGACAGACCTGGAAAGGATCTTGAAAGTCTTTTAGTCATATACCCCTTGCCCAAGCAGGAGACATTATATCATTCAGGGCAAATGGCTGTCCAATCTCATCTTAAAAACCTCCAATGTTGGATCACCCACAATTCTGAAGGAGAACCATTCCTTTGTTTGTTCTCACTTTCAAGGATTTTTTCTGTAGTTCTTGGTTAGATCTTGCTATGATAAACTTCAATTCATTATTTGTTATCTTGCCATCAGGTGCTTTCATGTCACCCCTAGTCCTTCTCTTTGTTAGACTAGACATAACCAGTTCTTGCAACCATTCATCATACGTTTTAGCCTCCAGTCCCCCAATCAGGGATGGGTTCCTAGGGGTTCGCTGGTTACTCGCTTTGTGGGCACGCTTCCCGATCGGTTGTCAAAACCACGCTGTGCGCGATTGACTTCAAAATCTTTGTGGTATTCTGCAAGCACTCTGATCCAAAAGCCGTGCAGCTGTTGGATCAGAGTGCTTGCAGAACACCACGAAGATTTTGAAGTCAATCACTCGCAACACGCTTTTGATAGCCGATCGGGAAGCGTGCCCACAAAGCGGGTGAACCGGTAGGAACCGGTAGGAACCCATCCCTGCCCCTAATCATCTTTGTTGCTCTTCTCTGAACTCTTTCTAGAATCTCAAATTTTTTTGTGTATCATAGTGACCAGAACTGGATGTAATATTCCAAGTGTGGTCTTACCAAGGCAGTATATAGCAGTAAAAATACTTCATGTGATTTTGATACTATTTGTTTATTGATACAGTCTAGGACTGCATTGGCTTTTTTAGCAGATGCAGAAGTAGGTTGTGGTCTACTTTGCCATTGCTGACATACCTAAGTGGTTGGCCGCTAGAACTCCTAAATCCCTCTCACAGTTACTGCTGTTGAGTCAGGTAGCACTTATTCTGTACTTGTGCATTATTTTTTTTCTTCCTGAAAATCTTTCTTTTTTTTAATATCAAATTGCATTTAGTTAAATAGTGTCCAGGTCTGACAAGATTTTTCTGGATCTTGACTCTATCTTCTAAAGTGTTAGCTTTAGTTAGGCTATTCCCCTAGTTTAGTGTTGTCTGAACATTTATTTTATTTTATTTTATTAGATTTATACCCTGCCTCTCTTCCCCGATCAAGGAGTTCTCTTCTTCCATCATAATACCATTTATAAAGATGTTGAAGAGTACTGGGCTTAAAATAGAACTTTGGGAAACTTCACTGCATACTTCCCTCCATGTAGACATAGTTCCATTGAGGACTATACATTGAGTGTGGTTTGTCAGTCTATCCCACATTTCTCTATCTTATCAAGAAGTATGTTGTTGTCTACTTTGTCAAATGCCTTACTAAAGTCCATGCATATTATGTCCACAATATTTTGGTGGTCCGCTAATTTAGTCACTTTGTCAAAGAATAAAATTTGTTTGGCATATTCTGTTTTTGACAAACTCATGTTGGCTTCTAGTAATAGCGTTGCTTGCTTGCTACTAGATGTTTGCAGATCTGTTGCTTTATTATCTCTTCCAGGTTATTTCCAGGTACGGAGGTCAGGCTGATTGGTCTGTAGTTTCCTGGATCCTTTTCCCCCCTTTTTTTGAAGATGTGAGCCACAGTTTTTCCAGTCCTCTGGTAGTTCCCCAGTGCTCCAGGATCTTTGAAAGATGTGATTCAGTGGTTCCAAGATTACGTCTGCTAACTCCTTTGGAACTTTGAGATGTATTTCATCTAGTCCTGGTGATTTAAACTTGTTTAGGTAGACAGGTATTGTCTTATAATTTTCTTGCCTGTTTTCAATGTTAGAACAGCAAAATGTTCTCATTTCTAGGTAAGGATACTGTTCAGCCTATAATAATGTGCCAATTAAATTAATATCAATTAAATGTTCCTAACAACTCTATTCTTTTTCATCTATTGCATCCATAGGTGTACCCTGTGGGTTCAATCAACTTTTGAAAAAATAATCCTTCATTTTCATTAGTCTAGTTCATTTTTTTTACATACTGTATGTAATATGGAACTTTGTAAAACTCGAGGGTGGCACTTTTGTGTTACTATTGTGTATTTGATGTTCTTGATTGTACTGCTGCCATGTTTCAAGACAATATCCTCCAATACCATTTTTCCAAATTATTCTGGATGGCCTCCATGATAGTATGTGCCCTGTTGATGGGATTTTTCCTGCCAACTATAACTCCAGATTGTTGTTGCCTGTCACTCCCTTGTTATCTTCTCCCATTAGTGGACTAAACATTTCCTTGATCTTTTTCTGCCATAGCTATGTGTCTCTCTTTCCAATTTTTATACTTGTTCTTTTTGTCTTTCAGTTTGTCAGATAGTTCTTTATGCAACCATCATGGTTTCTTCTTGTATCTCTTATTTTTCTTTTTCACTGATATTTTGCTCGACTGGACCTTTATAATCTCATTTTCAAAGTTTTTCTAGCTTCATGAGTTCTTTTTCCCTTTAAGATTTTCATCCATGGAATCCTTCCCATGCTCTCTATAAGTTTGTTTAAATTGCTCTTTTAAAGTCTAAGACACTAAAGAGTCTGCAGCTCCTCCCCCCTCTTCCTCATTGGCCTGAGAGTTCTCCCCAACCGAGGCATGTTCTGCCAGCAGCTCAGGGTCAGCAATACCCAACATGCCTGGAATGTTCTCATTCTCCCTCGAGGACTCTGAGGAAGACATGGGGTAGCCATCATCCACAGGAGACATCACACTATTACCCGAAAAGAAACCAAGCTGAACTGAATAGGCATATATGGGATTTGGATTGCATGTGAAAATAACAATGTACAGGTAGCCCTCAATTTAGGACCACAATTGAACCCAACTTTTTTGTTTTAAGCAAATAGTTGTTAAGTGAGTTTTGCCCCATTTTACTATCTTTTTTTAACCTCAGCTGTTAAGTGAATTACTGTAGTTAAATTAATAATACAGTTATCAAATGAATCTGGCTTCCCCACTGACTGAAAAGGTGATCACAGGACTTCGGGACATTGCAACCATCATAAATAAGTGCCAGTTGCCAAGCATCCCAATTTTGGTCATGTGATGCAGGGATGTTGCAACAGTCATAAATGTGAAAAACGGTCATCAGTCACTTTTTTCAGTGGCATGTAACTTTGGACAGTCACTAAATGAATAGTTATAAGTTGAGGACTACCTGTAGTCAGTAATGGAAGAAGTGGAGGAAAAGTGGCTTATATGTATGGCTTTGTATTGACCAGAAAAAAGATTGTGTAGAGAGAGCCTGCTTAGTCATTAATAATAAATAATAACCTCCTGCCCACCTAGCAGTTTGAAGGCATGCAAATGCAAGTAGATAAATAGGTACACTTCCGTGGGAAGGTAATGGCATTCTGTGCACCTTTGGTATGTATGTCGATGGAGGTGAGGCTGGGATCTCAGAATCAGTTGCCTACCACAGAGTCAGGTTCAAACAAAAATAGGTTTAATAGAGATCGTAAAAAGGTAAATGTCTCAGGTGAGACTACTTAGCAAAAAGAACATGTGGAGGAGCTCCTTTTATAGAGGTAAGACAACATCTCCCCCTACAGGTGCCAGGGTGCAGCCCTACACAGCTGCTGCCACCCAGAGACACATTGGGGGCAGTGCAGGAACACAATTTTGTGTGACAGTGTAACCATGCTGGCTACATGACCATGAAAATGTCTTCAGACAATGCTGGCACCCTCAGACAAGAAATGGAGATGAGCAGTGCCCCCTAGAATCAGACATGATTGGACAGGGAAGACTTTATGTTTTTATTCATTAAATAATAAATCTTACAGTTCAAGGAGATTCTGATCGCAAATCTATTTTGCTAGGACATATATGAAGACTGCCCATTTAAGATATGAATGATCAAATACACATCAAATAATAAGAATAACATTGCAAAGAATGCAATACAAGGCCTCACACAACCTATTTCTGATTCTGAAATGTTGTCATGTACTGTTTGTGGAAACAGCACCCAGGTTAAAATATCGGGAAAGTGGCCATATAGGGAAAAGATAGAATGGCATTGCTTGTGTTCCACTGAGAAGTACCATTTACAAACTATAAAACACTTGTTTAATTACTCTTTCAAGAACCAATTAGAAATTGCAGCTTTAGAAACCACTGTGATATATTTAACATAGAGAAAATAATGCATTTGAAAGACCCGAAGAGACCAATTCACTTGGCAAGTTTCCTGAATTTAAGTAAATAGCCTAATTATAAGATGTAGACTAATGTTCTTTCTATGAAACAATAGCTCTAAATGTTTTGTACACCCTCAAATATTTCCCAAAGGGAGGCTCTGACCAGCTATTATATTATAGCAGATATTAATATTCTCTCTTATACTCAGAACATATTCAGTGATTCCAGAAAAATATTGTACTGTATGTAAGAGTGAGAAAGAACTTCTGTTGGACACCTATTGAGTATGAAAGTTAACACTAATGAAATAATATAGAATGATTGATAACTCTGAAAATAATAAAGCAAGATGTATAGACATAGTAATGTATGTTTTATGGAGATAGAAGAAATGGATTATTTGAATCCTTTTCATTCAGGAATCAGGTCTGGTCATGGAGCAAAAATGACATTGATAGTTTTGATGGATTATTTTCATTGGGATTTTAATATGGGAAGCACATCCCTCTTGGTCCTCTTAGACATCTCAGTAGAATTTTATACCATCAACCATGATATCCTTTTGGATCAACTGGAAGCAGCAAAAATTGAAAACATCGTTTTACAATTATTTTTCTCCTTTCTGAATGGATGGCTCCACTTGGTGGTTATGCAAGGAAAGTGGGCTAATTAATTAATTAAATTTTGAGAGTGACTAACTTTTTAATGACTCTGGGCAGAGTCATTAAAAGAGATAAAATGACATACATAAGAAAACACAACCAACCAGAAAGCTAACTCAGTACCAAAAGAACCAAAATCATAGGGAGTTCCTAACCACCTGTTTTGGAGAACTCTTCCTCTGGATTTTCACGAAACCTTCATTCACCTTGCATTTCAGAAGCAAGTTAAAACAATATTTTTCTATCATGTCTTTGGCCCAGACCAATTAGATGATGCCCTTTTAAATATATAATTTTATATTTACTGTATTCATTTTTATTTCCTACAGTATATTTTCAATTTTCTCATGTTGTACGTCACCTACAATCCATGGGATTGGGAGGATTAAGTTTCCTTAGTGTTTGAGATGGCATAATAAATATATAAATAAACTTACTAAAGCGGATGGTAGCTCTGCAACGTGCTTTCATTTCCATGAACAAAACCCAACTAGATTTTTTCCTCCTAGTGTTTTTCCATCAAGTATAGGATCTTCTTTTTTCAAATTAGCCAGGTGTTGATTCATTGGTTGCAACAGGAATTGACCAACCACCTAGCCTGACATCGTGGGCTGAGAGAGTGAGATGACCTAAAGTCATCCAGCTGACTTTCGTACTAAAGGTGGGACTAGAACTCACAGTCTCCTGATTTCTATCCTAGTACTATAACCACTAGACTAAACTGGCTCTCTACAAAATCCAATTAGATGGCAAGTCTACACTTCTAATTATGACAATAGGACAAGGGTTTTCCAAACCTGTCCTTAGTAGGTTAGATCACCAACAAGCTATATGGCACTTATAGTTGTATCTTGCATGATACTGTGCTGAGACAGAAATACCAGAAATCACAATTTCCCCAGCAAAGATTGTCCAAGGCTCTTGCTTCACTCTGCCTACCTTCTTTATACTTAGCCATTGTAGCTGACAGTGCTATAAATTAGAGCTGTGCTGATGTTAACTGCAAGAGAAATGATATGTGTGTCTATAAAACTCCTCTCCCATTCCTGCAGATTGTGTTTCACTGTGTTGAAACTATGATCACAGCAACCTTAATAAGAGACTGCCAAAGTAATAGATCAGTTTTGCTATCTTTGAAAAAGGTTATCAGAAGTACTATAGTTTCATTATGTACATTCCTGATGCATTTTTGTCTAATGTTCAGTTCTCTAGAGTTTTACAATGTCATTCCTTCTTCCTTTTTCTTGAACTTTTTCTCATTTTTCTTTCTTTTTCCTCCTCCTCCTCCTCCTCCTCCTCATCGGGAAATAGGTGGTACATAATTGTGAAAAATAATTAAATAAATAGTATTAAGTCCAGAAAAGGTGAATGAGAAGGTGAATAATTAGCACTGGGGTATGCAGATTTGAAAAAAAAATCCACCTAAGATAGAGTTTAATTCTTAGGCAAGGAAAAACTTTCCAGGCTGACTGGTAAACTCTTACAATTTTATCTACTGAGTTATACATTAACTTTATTACTATTAACCACTATTTTATTATTTCACGTGGATATCTGTACTGGACTCCCTCAATACAAGCTTAGTTATAGTGTTATCCCAAGGAAAAAAAACATGCTGGTTCTAAATTGGAAATTTCCAGCCTGCAGCAAGGATGAAGCCTAAGTCTGGATTGGTTTCTCAGTTTCATGCCACCGCAATTTAAATATGCCCTTGTCTTTAGTATCAAAAATGAGATAGACTTTGCTGAAGTACAGTTGGACAATAGTTTGCCATTGTCATCAATGGAATGGTATTGCCAATTAATGAGATGACTATTGAAGTTGCCCATATAAATTGTTGGTGTGGCTTGATGTTCAGGACATGCTGTGGCCATGCTGTCAGAGGTGATTTATACATGTTTACTATTGCTAGATCTCCTAGTTTGGAAACTGGTCATAGGATTTAGGCAAAACAAACAAACAAAAACAAACATAAACATAAGAAACAAACAAACAAATAAATAAATAATGAAGCTGCTGACTGGTGTATAACACTAGTATATAGTGCTGTCTGGTGTATAACACTAATGTATGTAAGGTATGAACCTATCAAAAGAGGATGAATTCCATTTGATTTGTTCCCTGTAATTTAAATAGTATCCCCGTGGCCAACCTGAAAGATTCACTTTTTTGCTTGGTTATTTGTTTTAAAAATACCCACTGTCATTCTTCTACACTTCTGCAGAAGATTTGATCTGCCAGTAACATCATAGAACAGGCAGTACTACAGCAAAAATGAAGCATTAATAACTTATTCTTGCAAACATTCCAACTTACAATCGCACCCTTTTAGAATATTCAGGACAGGAAGGAAAATATTGTCCTTACCTTTGTCATAATTGACACACACACACCCAAAATAGGAAGACATTAATGATACCCTGCATATCCTATGTGGCCGTTACTCTATATCATAGAGATGTGTGCAGCCAGATTCTTTATAGATGGTAAAAATACCAGCATCAAAAAAAACCTGTCCTTGTTTTCCGTGTGAAATGGAGCCATTAAAGAAAAAATATTTTAAAAGCAATCACACTTTAGATGGCTTTCTGGTCTTAGAAGAATAGACTGAGAGAGTTTTAGAACATTGCTGCTCATGTAGTTTTTTACATTTCTACTTTAACCCAATAATAACAAATCTTGAGGCACAAGTCCATATGGACGGATACAGCAATAGCACTTAGACTTGTATATGGCTTCATAGTGCTTTATAGCCCTCTCTAAGTAGTTTACAGAGTCAACATATTGCCCCCAACAATCTGGCTCCTCATTTTACTGATTTTGGGAGGATGGAAGGCTGAGTCTTTGTAGTTAAATTGGAAATTGATGTTGATTGATCATTACATGTCTTATTTAATTTTATATATTCATTTTATGTTATTAACTTAATTTTAATATAATGTGATGCATTTCAGATTTGAGACCACCCAGATTCATATTACGCTGGGCAGTTATAGATTAAGAGAATTAAAAACAAAAACAACACACACTATAACTAAAAAAGGGGGGAAATACAAGTTGCTGAAAAATGACACAAAAAGGTCAAAGGGATACTAAAAAATCAACCCCCATCCTAATCCAAGGCCTGATGGAACAACTGGGTTTTAACATTTTATGAAAAAAATCAATAAGGTGGAAGAAATATGGCTTTCTGGGAGTATATCATTTTAGAGCAAGAAGAATCAAGAAGAAATGTTACACTGGTTTTCACTTCTTTCTGGTAAATAGATCAATCAGGCTTGTGCATCATCCCACCCATGAATTCCAGAGTTTATATAAGTTGTAGAACTTCTATGTTGATTATGCCATGTGAGCCCCACTGTATAACATTATAGCTGTCAAAATGTCAGAATCAAAAATAGGGAAATGATTTATTTAATATTCTCCATACAGTACATTATAACATAAAAATATTTACTTATTTAGTCAGTCAGTGATCTCCTCTCCTTCTCTCTCATGAAGTATTTGGCTCCTAAACCATAAGGGATAAATCAAGCAAAGGTTTAATGGAAGACAGAAGTAATATTTGATTAAATATTAATTAAATTACAACTGGTTGGTTTAGGATAAGGCCTAAATCAGAAAGCTTTTTTCAATATTTAACAGTATCTGCAAAGTTTACTGTGGGCTTCTAAATCCTAATTGAACCTTGAGAGTCTTCAAAAGTGATCAGTTCACCGAATCTGACATTTTGCTCAGAATTGTAATCCATCATAATAAAAAGTGAAAAAAGTAAATTGTTTTTGCTTTTGCTTTTTAGCACTAGGATGCTGGATAATAACTTGTGAAATATACCTTTGCTTTTTTTTCTGTTGAAAAATAATACCGAAAAAGCTTAGTTTGTAGTTTACTGAACTGATCTCTTTCATTAAATGACAAATCGTACTCCATTGAAAATCCTCAGAAACCAGTTTTCCGGCCACTTTCTGACTACAGGCTACATGAGTTGATTAAAAAATACATTACTGCTTGAGGACTTCCAGAGGAAAAATGGAGAACTAAAGATGGCTCTCTGTTCAGATGGATCTCTGGATCCGAAAACTGCAATGGTAATGCTAATGAATAGACTGACTCTTCAGAATTCCTCTCCAGATAAGTGCTTCACACAGTTGCTGCCCATAAGAAAGCCACAAAACAGCAATCTGTGGCATCGTCTCTGGGAGACAACAATTTTCTGAAATTAGTTTTATCTTGCTCTACTACATTATGAGCAAAAGAAAATAAAGCCTGGAAGAATTAAAAAAAAAACCTGAAGTTTAGTTTACTGTCATAGTGTCATACTAAATTAAATGGATTACAGCCTGAAATTCCTTTAGATATATGAGATGTAAAAATAAAATAAAAAACCCTTTAAGTGCGGAAGCTGGAAGTTAGCCTGAAATTTTGACACACACGGTGTACATGGAAAAATTGGTAACTTTTGCAATATGAGGCAGAAATTTCTCAGGAGAAATGTTTACTGCAGAATGGGACAACTTGCCTTGCTCTCTCATTCTGGCCAACTAGTTGAGGGATAACATGTTGTGGGATAATTCAATGCAGGATAACTTAAGAGAGGGACAAGTAGAATTGCAGCTCACACCCTCAGGGTCTTCTAACTTCAGAAGGCTCAAACCTACATGTCTGTGGAGATCCTCAGTCATCCAGGTCAAGGTTGTCCAAAGTTTTGAATATAGCTCATCCGTCTGGAATCCTCACTCTATCTCTGACATTGATACAATTGAGCGGGTCCAGAGATATTTTACTAGAAAAGTACTTCACTCCACAACTCATAACAGAATTCCTTACGCCACTAGATTGGATATCCTAGGGTTAGACAAACTTGAAC
>JANHGC010010633.1:3040-13166 GCA_027560395.1 Boaedon fuliginosus | reverse complement strand
CTCTCTCTCTCACACACACACACACACACACACACACACACACACACACACACACACACACACACACACACACACACTTGAATTTACAGTTCTATTTTTTTAATGAAGAACTAAGAATTGGTTTAGTGGTCACATAAGGACAAAGAAAGGTATCATTCTTTTTGAGAGCATTTGACATACCACATATAGTATATCTTGCATCTGAATAATCACCAAGAGAAACATCCAGCAGCAGTTCCCAATGACAGAGAAGAAGAAAATTTATATAGTGGGGTGACATAACTTTACTGAGATGATGCAAGCTCTGGCCTGCAAAAGGAGAAGGAAGGAAATAAAATGCTGATACTCAGAACCCCACCAAGGAAATTTGGCTAGCGAAGGAGAAAATGATATCCTCACTCTTCACGCATTAGCTAACAAGAAGGCAGAAGACAACACATCAGTGGAAAGACTTTCACAGCCTGGTTTCTTGATATTCAAAATCTGTGTTTCACTAGGCAGTTTTATTTTTCCTTAAAACCAAAACTCCAACATTAGACAGTCACTTGCTATGATTACATGCTTCTTTAAAAGATTTTCTGTTGGAAGTTATCATCTACATCTTCTACTTAGTAGAAAGAACAATAATAAGTACTAGCAATAGTTTTGCTTGTATTTGTTTTTCCCCTTTATTTTAACTCGGATGTGCTGCACAGCACATCCAATTTAATTCATTTGGATTATGGACCAGAAATTGATATTTCTAATGTACAACAGAAGACCTCCTCCCTTTTTATTGATTCTGGGTTTTTTGAATATTAATGAAATAATATTCAGCTAATCTCAAATGGCAATGAACAGTCAAGACAAATGTAACAGAAATACACAATTTAATTTATCAGCAACTGTTACATGAAATCTGATAATGTATAATATATTTCCAGATTACAGCTAGTTGCTACACATTACTCTCTTAAACTATACTTACTGCTTTATTCTAGCTGTCACCATAAAATACCCAAGCTAGTCTAAAAATTAAGTTAATCAGTTTCTTTATTTCTTTAGCAACCTTTTGCATCATAATGCTGCTTGCAACACAAGTGAAGTAAATCTCCAGCAAGGAAGCCTGGCTGCTGATTGAAACTGCTTATAGTTGATGGCATTTAACATTTCCAGTATTGCTACATAATTTATTGCTTCAACTGTACTTCCATTCTTCTTCCAATATCTGGCACGGCTGGTGTTCATGTCTTGGTAGAATGAGTGAAATTTTATTATATTTTTTGGGGTTAGAACTGGATTAGTTCAGACTGCATGCACTGTATGGTATTTTGGTAATCTAGTTTAGTTTATTAATGTCAGAATCATTTTGATTATCCAGTGGCATACTCGGTTATTTACTGCCTTGAAGTAAGCAATGAGAGGAGTAAAGAGGTGAAAGCTAGATCCTCAATGCTACAACATTTCTTAAAAACTAGAATTAGGAGAAGCCATTTATAATATTGATCTCAGTCTCCTATACATCAGAACAGTCAAATCAAAAATCATTGATAGTTGGATACATCCAACAAGAGACTCCATCTTAGCTTGATGCCTAAGTCCACTCTCAAGTTATTCTTACTGCTAAGATGTTTTCCTACTATTCAGCTAGAAACTCTCTTCCTGTAATTTAAGACATTTACTTGAGAGTATGAGGGAGATTATCTTGATGGAAATTTAGAAATTCAGGCAAATGTCTCCCTAATTCATGGTTTACAAGAGTGAGTGGAGGGATAGTGCAAAGAGACTTGCAAAATTGACATCAATCCCACCAGACAGGCCAGAAATTTCCACTCCACAGGAAAGCTAAAACTACTTTTATCAATATTGGCTATAATAACTGAATCTTGCAGCAATGTATTCTAAGAGAAGGGCCAGAAGAAAGCAGTTATTTAAATTAATAACTCATAATTAAAATTAATTTCCTGTACAATAAATTCATCAAATTATTTCTCCATCTACATATATCATACATTCTCTGTATCAAATACAAACCACTCAAACCCAACGTACAGAGACATTTCTCCTCCCTTATTTATTTTATTTATTTGTCTAACTTATAGGCTGCCCAAATCCCAAAAGACTTTGGGAGGCTTACAACAGCAAACAGCAATAAAACAGCATGCAAAAATAAAAAGGGCTAACCCAAGAGTAAAAATTTAGAAAATTTAGAATACAATTAAAATACAATTAAAAATAATGATTTAATTAAAATTCCTATCAACCCAAATATTAGTCTTCCATACCAGGGGCAGGAGGGGGAATCATAGGCCCCATGCCTGTTTACATAGCCAGATCTTAAAGACTCGGTGGAAAACCAGCAGGTCGGGGACAGTCCGGATCCCTGGGGGTAGTTGGTACCAGAGAGTCAGTGCAGTCACAGAGAAGGCTCTACTCTGTGGGCGTGCCAGCCAGCATTGCTTAGCTGATGGGACTCAGAGGAGTGGGATCTAACAGGGCGCTGGGAGGCATACAGTGGTAGGAGGCGGCCTCTAAGATAACCCAGTCCTGAGCCATGTAGGGCTTTAAAGGTCATAACCAACACCTTGAATTGCACACAGAGACCTACTGGGAACCAGTGCAGCTTGCACAAGAGAGGTGTTATGTGGGTGGATCGAAGTGCACCTGTAATCACTCATGCGGCTGCATTCTGGACCAGCTGGAGTCTCTGAATGCTTTTCAAGGGTAGCCCCATGTAGAACGTATTACAGTGATCTAACCTTGAGGTAATAAGGGCATGAGTGACCGTGAGAAGTGCCTCATGGTCTAGGAAGGGGCACAACTGGTGCACAAGATGAACCTGTGCAAAGGACCCCCTGGTCACAGCCGCCAGATGAAGTTCCAATTGCAACTGCTAATCCAGGAGGACACCCAAAGTTGCACACCTGTTCCAAGGGGTTCAATGTCTCCCCCCTCAGAATCAAGGTTGGACATTTGACTGGACCTCATGGAGGGAGAACCCAGAGCCACTCAGTCTTGTCAGGGTTTGTCCCCATCCAGAGGGATGATACATATATCATACATTCTCTGTATCAAATGCAAATCACTCATACCCAACACACGAGAAATTTCTTCTCCCTTCTTCCAATAACAGGAAAAGAAAATCACAAGGATAAAGAGGGAGGGGAGGGACTGAGTCACTGGGAGGAGAAAGAGAAAGGAAGAATTATTTGCCAAAAATGAAGGTAACATTTGTAAGAGAGGGCAAGCAACAAAGAATGCATCATGGTTCAGACTTCTTATGTACCTGTAAGCAATGTTGTAACACAATTACAAAAGAGCAGAACTTGTATCATGATGTCACATCACATCTCATCATTTTAGCATCATCCTGGGTAGGAACAGATGCATATGTAAACAATGCTCCTGTGTCCTTCTCTCTAATAGCAGAGACATTAAATGATAAATAATTGCTGTTTTTAGCCAAGGAAGCCTGCCAAATTGTCAAGCCAAAAAATTGCTTTGATTTATCAAACTAGGTTGTTTTCTTCTTGGATCTGATGAAACCCAGTCGCTGCTTACAAAGAGGCTGCTTCTCATATCTTTTTCCATTACTGCACAGTATCTCTGATTTGAAAAGAAAATTTTAACCCTCTTCCCAAGAATGATTAATTGTATGGGTGTGCTATGTACAATTTTTGTATTAAGTTTCAACAAGTTTCTGAAAAACATGACCAACATAACTCAAATGCTAAGTACAAAATGTATAAGTTTTTAGAAGAGGCGGGGGGAAGAAACTCTCACTAGAAAAAAAACAGCAATAATTATGAAAAAGAAAATGAGGTAGTAGTTTTTAGTCATTATTTATTAAACGGAAGAATTTAATAATGCACATTCAATGAATAAATTAAGGGCATCTATATATACTGCAATCCCATGTAAGTATAAAAAGTGCAAAATAAGGAGAATTGATGCAAAATCTGATTTCCTGAACATTTGTGTTTCCATTTTTTAACAGTCATTTGTTATCATGGTTGTGAATAAGACATAAATACATTTGAAATATGTTATCAAAAAAAGTGGAAAATACCAGAAAAGAAACCAAAAGATTGGATTGCATAAAAAGTTACACATGATAATTTTGTGTAGAGATAACAGTGTAAAACTAGTTCTAACATTTAATATAGAATATACCCCAACCAAATAAGGAAGAGTGTGCTTTGTGGCAGGGGCAAGCTACGGTACATGTGCTTGAGTTTTGTTTCAACATGCTAGTTTAAACCTTGGAGCTGTTTCTCCTTCAAAGAATTCTAGCTGCCCTCATTTCTCTGTGACATGTTCTAAAAGTAAGTCATAATTTTGGTTGTATAATAAATAGTTATTGGGGATAATGTGTTAGACCGGAGGGCATGTCATTCTCTCTTGTTGCTCTGATGTGAAAGGAACAAATGCCTGTTTTCCTTACCTCATAGCAGTATTTTTCCACTCTCCTAACTTGTATTGTGACACAGCACTCTTGCTCTAGGTACTTTGCAAAAAGGATGCTACCTCAGGGAAGGCTGAGATGTGTGGAAATTGAAACTGATTCCATCACAAATTAGATATGTAAAGCAAAGGTCAACTTTTGTTCCTCCTCAACAAGCTTAATGCAATGGTTGTTACTATATTTTTTCTTGCTGTACTTTTTCATGAAAATAATTCATGTATATTTATTCATGTATACTTATCATGAGGAGGCAATTATCCAGCCTTAAGTCGGTTCTTTTATTGGACTATTCCCATAGTTAACCATTGACATACAGTATTATATTTCTAGGTGGAACCAATTTGGACACAACTGGATTAATAGTTTCATGCTGCTTTCCCCTAGCAGTTGCTTCTAACCAGGCTAGCTAGAAATTTGGGAATTGGTCCCAATACAACAGGAAGGTGGTAAAAGGTAGCATTCAGTACTTTTGTCAGTGCTTGTTCTTTTATAAATCCAAGTGGAGCAGTTCTGCCAACTGGCAGTTGACATTTATTTCACTTCTGTGTAGGAAACATCCGTGATGAATGGTTTTCTGTTTCTACTGTCAGAAAGTGGAGTGAGAACATTTAGACTTTTTATCTTAGGCACACAGGAGGGCTTGCCTCAGAACCTTGTTCAACAAAAGACACTGAATATAGCTTTGTTTTTCTTTTTTCTCCAAGGATCACAACAGCGGTAATCTAAACAATAACAAAAGACTTCATGACATTTGTGATGTTTACCCAGTAATTTACTTGGATATAAAATGCCACCTGTATGTATATGTGTTTCTAATCCATTTTATGAAATTTTTTTCTCTCTTTCTCCCATCTACATAATCCTTACTTTAATTATAAATGATAACCTTAAATCAAGGAACCACAGTCCATGGTGACTTGGTGATATGCAAGTTTTATTTTCTAGAGATAGGAAAATTATCTTTTGAACAAGAGACTTTTTGGGAAAGCAGAAAATGTGTTTTAAAATGCAGGTAACCCATTTACAATTATTAATATTAGACTGCAATTTTCAATGTTCAGAATAAAGTAAGCAGATAGGGTTGTGTCCAGATTTACGTAAAGGACAACCACTGAAATTAGTTGAAGCTAATTATGATTCTAAAGCAGTGGTTCTTATACTGGGGGTACTTACTTCCCAAGGGGTAATTTGGCATATTCTGGAATAATGGACAATTTGTAATTGCTTCTTCTGAGTTGAGGATCCAGTTTGGAACTGCTACTGCTGAGATATTCATGCAAAACAACAACTCTATTATTTTTGTCAAATAACGGCATTATTTGAGACTGAGTAATTAGGTCAAATAGATTAAGAACCATTGCTCTAAAGCTGAAACAGACAAATCCACATCTAACTAATTTTCAGGGCACCATCAGATAAAAGCAAAATAACAATTTACTTGAAAACAGAATGAAAGGATTGAGAAAAATAGGGTTTTTTAAGACTCCAAGTTTGCGGACTGACCAGTAAACACAAGGGAAAGGAATTCTTTGGATAAGAAGCTGGTTCCTTTTTGTTTGTTTGCTTGTTTTGCAATCCAGATTCTCTACAGAGAAAACCCAATTTTGAGAGGACTGAATTGATTGGATGTGGTTGCTTCATTTTTAACAAAATTTCATAAAGTATATACCAGGAGCAATGAATTTACCATTAAAATTTATTTATACCACATTTAACACATCCCTAGATTACTTTTATCTCTAACTACCATCTCTTTAAACTTTTTAATTAATTAGGGGTGTCCCAGAAAGAGAATTACAATGATCGTTCATGCAGTGATGACAAACCTTACACCTGGTATTTTGAATCATAGTTCTGATCATTTTTAGCCAGCAGGACTCCAACAAATGAATTGTGATCCATATAAATTTCTAATAATTGTGCTAAACATTAACACTTAATGTTTCCATAACAGGGGATTAGATTAGAATGCCCCCATGAGAGCTTGGAAAAATGTTCCTCTTTTCCATAGCACAGTAGATTCAGATTTCTGATCCAAAGAAACATGTTAGAATTTTTTAAATATCTCTCATCTGTTCCCTGCTTTTAGAAAATTCTTTGCATCTAAAGTTAGATGCTTCTTATTATCAAGTTGAAAAGAAAAAAATAACTAATTCCTAATCTGTAAAGTAATAAAATTCATGGAGACAAATTAAACTGACAGTTTAATTCTCTATGTTGAAAGGATGCAAAAGATGACAAAGGAGCTGAACTCCCAGCTCTTCAGAGAAAATTGAAGTTGCTGACTAAAAAGATTTTTGTAATAGCAATTTGCTTCCACTCCAATTATTCAAATATCCCATCAGGAATACCAGTAATTATGTCCCCTAAAATGAAATGCAAAGATACACAATCTGCCTGTCCTTCCACTGCCTTAAACTAGAAATGGAAATGAACAACAGACTACTGCCAGTCACACACTATGAATCACCATAGTTCTATTTATATTATGTTATTTAAATAGTTTTTATCTTATAGCTGACAAGGTGTTTAAATTGAACATTTATTGGATTTAAAAGGTTTTATGGACATGGGAACTTCAAGCATTAAAATGATATATGCCTGTAACCTTCAGATAAGCTTGTGGATGTCATAATTAAGAAAGCATTTTTTGTACCATTATTTGCAAGTTTCCAGAAATTGTTGGGCATGCTAGAGCCATTACGTTAAAAAATTTTCCCCATTATGATTTGACCTGGAATTAGAGCAGGGGTGGGCTGCTACCGGTTCGTACTGATTTGGGCAAACCTGTTTGTTAATTTTATGGCCAGTTCAGTGAACCAGCAAATCCTAACCCTGGCTGGCCCCGCCCACTCTGCCCTGCCCCTCCCAGGAGTCCCCACATGGCCCGTTTTGGATTGCAGGTAAGTGCAGGTCCCATATGGACACTAGAGGAGGGCAAAAAATGGGCCTCTCAGAAGCTCCAGAAGGCAGGAAATGGGCCCATTTCTGGCCTCCAGAGTGGCTCCGGAACTCAGGGGGGCGTTTTCACCCTCCTGGAGGCTCAAGGAAAGGCTCCGGAGCCTGGAGAGGATGAAAACAGCCCCCTGCTGCCCATTTTTGCTCCCAGGGTGGTGCAGGAGGTTGACTAGGCCACAGCCACCATGGCCACGGCCACCCAGCAACCAGGCAGAGAACCAGTGGTTGAATTATTTGAAACCCACCCCTGAATTGGAGGCAGTGGCAGTATACTCTTGTAACTTACAACTAGACTACTCTAACTCACTACTGTCTTTGAAGACTACTTGAGACTTTGGTTGATACAAAATGCCACAGCTGATGCACTAACAGGAACATACCAATATTGTTGTCCTACTGTAGAGCACCAGAACTATGAGAGCTGCCAGTTTGGTTTGTTTGTGTGGTTGTCAGTTTGTTTCTGGCTACCGGTCAAGGCAATCATAATAAAGTTTTTATTATAAAGTTTTTCATTATAAAGTTTTTCATGGCTTGAGGCCTGCTCCAAGTAGAATCTGCCAATCCATGGTGTGCTGATAGAATGCATGCTTAGTGTTGCCACTTGCAAGCTGTTGTGGAAGAGGGCTCAGATGTGAGCATACTTTGCTGGGAATCCCCTCCTGTGGAAAGAGTTACCTTCCAAAAATAAGATCAGCTGTTAATATTTAGAAAGCTCACTGTTTACATGAGCATTTGTGGATTGAGAAGATGATGAAATGTGCATCTGGGATATGCATGACTGCTGTTTGATTTATTTTGTTTTGCTATTAATATTGGCTATTAGCTAGACAAACAAATATGTACACACACACACACACACACACACACACACTATAGAGCCAGAAAAAGAAATTGGTAGGGCTCAAACAAAAGCAAAATTTAAAATGAAAGTGTAATTACAAGTGTATTAAATTAACTATGTATAATATGTTTATTCTCTATATATTTAATTGTTTTTTTCCCTTCAATATCATTACAAATTATAATTTTCTACACCGTTTAGAGGGTGCTGATGGCTACACCTAGGGCTTTGTGGAACCTCGTAGTCTTGGGGCTTCCAAATGTATACTGGATTCAGGGGTGAGTTCCTACTGGTTCTCTGGTTACCCGCTTTATGGGCGCAGATATCCGACGCGATATCCGCGGATATCTGACGCGCAGCTGTTCTGTCAGAGTGCTTGCAGAACCGCACCAAGATTTCTGAGTCGATCGTGCGCAGAGCGCTTTTGACAGCCGTTCGGAAAGCGCGCCCACGAAGTGGGTAACCAGCGAACCGGGAGAAACCCATCCCTGACTGGATTCCCCATTGACTTAGCCTGTTAAAAGGTCACAAAAGGTGATCACATGACCCTGAGACCCTGCAAGTGTCATAAATATAAACCGGTTGCCAAGCATCTGAATTTTGATCATATGACCATGGGGATGCTGCAAAAATGTTGTAAATGTGAAAAATGGTCATAAGTCACTTTTTTTCAGTGCTGTTGTAACTTTGAACAGTCACAAAATGAACTGTTGTAAGTCGAGGACTATCTGTGCTGCATGTAGGTCACCCCAAGAATGACTCACTGAATACCAAGGACATCATAGCAAAATGAGGTTTAAATCTGGAGGATTTCCACTTTGCAATTCATCTAATTATATGCCCGTTGTTCCATAATAAATCATACTGACTTACATGTTAAAGGAAATAGGTATGATAATGATAACTGAAAGAATTGCTTACCACTGTGCCACACACTTAGGGTATGTAGCACCACTGAGAACAAAGCAGGGCAGGCTCTTCCTACTTTATACTATTCCAAACTGCAAGAGTCACAATGTTGTGATGGTTTTCAGGGTTAGTTCCTGTTGGTATTGTTGAAATCTAGTCCCAGGTCCTTGTGTTGTGGGGTGCTAAAAGGTTTGACAACTTTCCCTTCTTCTATTTAACATCTATATGATGCCAACTTGATGGGATCATCCAGCAATATGGGATTATCTATCATTAACACCCAGCTATATATCTCAATCTTGGGTCAAGTGACAACATCAAGGTTCTGCCTCAGTTTTGGAGACTGTGGAGATTTGGAGGTGGGGGCGGAGTGCAGGAAAACAGGCTTAGGTTCATCCCTAACAAAACTGAGTGGCTGGGGATCATTGTGCCCCTTGAACTTGAGAGATTTTTCCAACTTTAATTCTGGAAGAACCAGAACTAAAGTCCTGGTCAGAACTGGTTACAATCAGCTCTGGATGCATGGCTCCTGCAACAAGATGGTAGCCATGACCAGGTACACCTTTGCACAAATTAATCTTTATGTGTCAGTTGCACTTTATGTATCAGATCTTTCTGGATCAGGAGGTTCTGCTCAAAGTAATTCATGCCTTGATAAGGTCTTACTTGGATTTCTGCAGTGTGTTTTTACCTGGGGCTGCCCAATCACCTGGAAGCTGCCACAGGTAAAAAATGCAACATGGAAGCTATGGATACACTCATTACTATGCTATACTTCTGGATGCAATTCAAAACAATTATTGTCACCTGCAAAGACCTTCATGGCATATGACCAGGATATTTGATCTGATTCTCTCTGGCCCTTAAATGAGATAAGACAGAATTTACATTTTTACATGCTCCTTTGGTGAGACTGAAAGTGTGCCTTTCCTGTCTCCTCTCCATCCTATGAAATAGCTTCCCTAAGATCTAGA
>JANHGC010010627.1:0-10849 GCA_027560395.1 Boaedon fuliginosus | reverse complement strand
TTTTGTGAACGTGCTTCCCGATCGGCTGTCAAAAGCGCGCTGCGCGGGATCGCCTTCAAAATCTTCGTGATATTCTAAAAACACTTCTGATCCAACAGCTGTGCAGCAGCTATCCGCTGCACAGCTGATGGATCAGAGTGTTTTCAGAATACCACGAAGATTTTGAAGGTGATCCCGTGCAGCACGCTTTTGACAGCCGATCGGGAAGCGTGTTCACAAAGCGGGTAACGAGCGAACCGGGAGAAACCCATCCCTGCCTACGAAGCAGGTAACCAGCGAACCAGTAGGAACCCACCCCTGGCAATAGGATGATATAATATAGAGAAAAATGAAATCTCCTGGTCAGGCGATTCTGTGTTTTTTTAATGGATATATACTTGGGTTTTTTTTAACTTTTTATTGTATGGAATTAGAGATAAATGCTTATCGAGGTTCCCAACACCTTTAAATATATCTTTTACTGTTTCTGTTTTTCTTTTTTTTTCTTTTGGAGATGAATCTAAATAAAATAAAATACAGCTGTCTATTCCAATATGATGAGAAATATATTAAAATTGTTAGAATTTTTGAGAATATTTTATATTTTGGACAGATTATCGGAGGATTCATTTTAATCAATTTTGTAATTGGGAATTATTAACATGAAAATGAAGTAAGGAAACCAGCTATGGAAATAAATAAGAGAGATGTTATTGTAATAGGGATGATTGCAATTTGAGATGAAATAAATTAAAAGATATTGGTTGATAGGATTTTGAATGCCTGAAGTGAGATTAAATAATAGAAATGGGGTGTATGTATTAATTAGAACTGGATGACTTAACCCCAACAACTTGGTTTATTTAAATATAAAATGCGTATTTTATATAAGTGGTAATATAAATATTGGGGAAATATTGATATACAGTTGAAATAATAAATATTAAGGAAATAACAGTTCTAGAGATACAGATGACTGTATTGCAATAAAACTTTTGTTTGTGAGAAATAAATATGCTTGAAAAATGCTAAAGTAGATAGTTGAGATGGTGGACTTTCTAACAAAAAATAAATGTTAAAAGTTATAGATTTAATATTTGAAAACTTGTAAGAAAAGATAATGGAAATGTTTTAATATGAGAAATATGTAAGGAATATAATGATTTTATGAAAAAAATATGTATATTATGGTTGAATTGGAAAATGTGATTGTAACCCAAAACAACTTTGTTCAGACATAAGATACTTTTTTTTTGTTTTTCAAATTAATAAATTTTTTATTTAAAAAAAAAGCAAGCTATAATCCATTTTGTCAACTACCTGGCTGAAATCCAAATACACTATGCCCATAACATTTCACTCATCCACTAATTTAGTCAGTTCATCAAAGAATGAAATAAGATTGTCTGGCATGGTCTGTTTTTGATAAACTCATGTTGACTTCTTTTTATAACTCTGCTTGATTCTAGGTGTTCTCAAGATACTTCCCAGGTATTGATGTAAGGCTGGTTGGTTTGTAGTTTCCTGGATCCATCCCCCCCCACACACACTTTTTGAAGATGGGAATCATATCAGTTCTTTTCCAGCCCTCTGGTAGTTCTCTGGTGCTCCAAGATCTTTGAAAGATATGGTTCAATAATTGCAAGATCACATCTGCCAGCTCCTTTGGAACTCTGTGATGTAATCCATCTGGTCCTAGTGATTTGAACTTGTCTAGAGTGGATAGCGGATAGGTGATCTATTATCATTTTCTTGACTATTTTAATTAATTGCTTTTATCCCTGAAATCCTTCTCAAGCTTTAAGTTTGTCGAAATCAGTTCTTTTAAAGTCTAAGACACTGGTCTGATTTTGTTCTATTGCTTGTGTCTGCATTATATTGAATTCTAATATGACATGGTCACTCTCTCCCAAAGTTCCTGCAACTTCAAACCCCTCTATCATTTCTTCTCTCTTAGTAAGAATTAGTCCAGTAAAGCTGTCCCTCTACCTCCTCTACCTATTGGATGACAAAGCTAGGTTGGTCAGAAACCTGTTCTATCTCCCACCTGATGCAGAATTTATCTCCCTGTTGATGTCAAAGAAGTTAAAGCCCCCCATTACTACTATGGTTGTTTCCTACATACATTAGTTGACCTCCAAGGTTCCTTTCACCTCTATTCTGATTGGTATAATGCGATTCCATTTTTTCTTTTGTTAGGTCTGTCTCTTTTGAACAGTTTTATGTTTCTGTCATGATTCTCATCCCACCAAGTTTTGGTAATGGCAACTGTATCATTGCCTACCCTTGCCTACAAGTACTTTTAGTTGATTCTGTGTTAAAAAGGTGAATTAAAATTGAAGAATTGCGATGTCTGCCTGGTCAGTAAGAAAGGGAGAGTGTTTTAATTTTCTGCATAATCTTTGGGGCCAAACAGGTTTTTGTGACAGAGTATTGGGGTTTCAGAGGAATATGGAAAGTATCTTTGTAGGAGGGCTTGCAATTTGATTCTTTTCATTTTGTCCATCTTACATGCTGAGGAAAAATGGCTGCTTTTGAAACTTGATTTGGGCTTGCCAATTGGCTCCACCAGCTGCCAGTTCATCCATTCTTCCAGTAAGCTCCAGAAAACATTCTGGATGGGATCAATCAAGAGAATTGTGTTTACTCTCCATTATGGAAGACTGGGGTTCCCAAGTTCTCCAGTGCTATGGATTCCAAGCTTAGGCAACAAAATGATTGTTCATTTAACATTACTGTTCTCAACAAATATTTTTAGCAGTAATATTATTGATGGTTATAATTACAATTGTAAAATCTAATGCAAACTAAAAAAAAAAGAATGGAAAGAAAGAATAGGAAGAGGAACTTTCTATAACTTGTGGATGACGCAAGTCCTCTCTTTGCTTCGAATTATTAAAGTACTGGTCTACTGCTGGCTCTTCATTCCACTGTGGTAGTTCCCTCCCTTTTTTGAAGAGCTGGCTTCAGACCTCCATTTCTTCCTCCAGAGGTTGGAGGCATCGACAAATATTTTCAGGGTATATTATGGATAAAAAAAAATAAAGAAGACCCGCCCCCCTCCCATGCAGAGAACACTCTGCAACAGCAACTTAGATTCAAAGGTTCTTTGAATTCTGTTTTGCGGTTCACCAAACATCAGTCGGTGGATAAAAACCTAGATTTTTATCTTTCTTTAACTGATTCTCACCCATTTGCACAACATGTATATCACACCCATGAGTTTTTATTAATAATTACTACATTCTCAAATTTCTACATATTTCTACATTATGAGGTGATGGAATGGAAAAGAATATCCCATTCTTGCTGTGTTTATTCCCCTTTTGGCTGCACAGAAAGTGTCTAAGGCCAAGGTCCAGCCTTGTTGTACTCACTTTCCAGCAAAGCAGATTGTCAGAAGCGGTGAATAGGTGAAAGTTACCTATTTTCCCTCCCTCCTTGTGTTTAGGCATGACCCCATGTAATTACAAATGAAGAGCACTATATATCCATGAACCATTTTATTTATTTTTATTTATTTATATATTTATGTCCTACATTTATTATTTTTATAAACTACTTTAAGCAGTGAACAAACTTGATATTATTTTCTCCTTCCATTTTCCCAACAACATCAAACCTGTGAGATAGAGTGACTGCCCCAAAGTTACCGAGCTGGCTTTCATGTCTAAGACAGGATTTGAACTCACAGACTTCTAGTGTCTAGCCTGATGCCTTAACTGCTACACCAAACTGTCTTTTTATACAAATCTTCAGCTTTCTATCTACATATACTGTATACATGCAGTTTTATACAGTACACACGAACCTAACTATTTCATTAATTACAATTTTTCTTAATTGTCTTTTAGTGCATTTATTACCTCTGCAACTAGAAAGAAAATCTAGAAAATAATACAATGAAGAAAAATAGATTAAAAGGAGATTTTCAAATGCAGTTACATTAATTAAAAATTCAAAGGGATGTTAATATAAGTCTACAATTTGAAAATTTGAAAAGCATTGATATGCTGTTATATAAATGGATTATTAGGTAGTGATTAACAAGTATAGCTCAAATCCTAAATTATAAATTGCAATATTTTCTGCCTGATTTAAGAAGTTTGACATATATGTATGTATTTATTTGTTTCAAGAAATTATTGATTACAATAATAACTCAGAAAGAATAATTAAACAAATTGATTGATGTGCAAATATGTTGATTTGGTAAAGGCCATAAAGTAAACTTTATGGGAGCATAAAAGTTATTTAATTTTAAAAAGGCAGCCACCTATATTATTGGATTTTATAACATTGCCACAAAATATGAAAAAATCATTGATTACTTTTATTTCTAACAGTACAGTAAAGAATGAATTGTTTATTCTGGTAACTAATACCAGAGAAATGGACCATCAGTAGAGCATATTATACATTTTTTTCTGAATTGAGTGCGTATATGATCAATCCAGCCATCAGAGGTTCCAATTCAATCTTTTATCCCAGTTAAACAACCAGCCTAGTAACATAACTGGCTGCCTCATTATTTCAAGTGTTGCAAATTTTTGAACTTGCTCCTGGATCTTTGGTTGGACTGTATAAAATGTGTTGCTCATTTCTGCCAGTGGCATAATGTCTTTTCTTCAATTTTCATTGGGATCCTTTGGAATAAAAACTTAAACTTTGGCAAGACGTTCCTCCCAACTAGAACAATTACAGGTTTTCCCAACTTGAAACATCAATCGTTCTATTTCTACAAATCTGGGAATAATTGTTCCCAAATAAATCTTCTTTATTTTGCATGGAATAAATTCCCATTAATATTAAAGCTCATTGTTTCTTATTGGTATTGCTTTTTTATTTCAGATAAGTTGCACATCAATCAATTTGTTTAATTGTTTTTCTGAGTTATTTTTCCAATCAATAATTGCTTCAAACAAATACATACATATATATAACTATTGTAGAAAAATTTATATTGCTTAAAATGAATTAGAGTAACTAAAAGTTTCAAACAACCTTTTAAGACAAGAATCACATTATCCAAGACTGAGAAGTAGTGTTATGAACATCTTGTATTTTATGAACATAGAATGGCACAGGTTTTATAGGGTATAGGAGATGTTATAAACCCATTTGCTGGGGTCAGATCTAGATCATCTTTAGATATTCCTAGGGGTGGCTGGAAGGTAAATTTTTGAAGGAGGCTGGTAAAGAAGAGGAAGAGCTCCATTTTAGCAAGGTTCTCACCTGCACATACTCTCCGACCTGGAAGAAAGAATACATGGCAAAAATGTGATTTATTAGTTTCTTAAACTGTTTTACATAGCTTCTCAATGTCATATGGCCATGGAGAGAGCAGCAAAAAGAAAAGGTATGACAGAACATTGATATGAAAACAGACAAAAGTGCAACAATAAAATAAGAATTGGTAGAATCAGAATCATGATAATGTTAAAAGAAAGACAAACTTTGATAAGCACCCTTCTACACTGATGCCCTGAAAAGAAGGTTGGTTGAGCATCTCACTCTAGATGTCCCACTAAAGGAAAAATGTATTATGTATAATTTGTGGGAAAATTTTCTAGGTGTGTAAAAATATGGTAATAACAATGTGTTCCGGAACTAGAGGGAAAGCAACATGTCTTGTCTTGACAGATTATGAGAAATGTTTTATACTTTGTTGATTTGTCGTTGTTTGTGTTGTTTTGTTTGTTGTTTGTTTTTAAAATATTTAATAAAGACTATTAAAAAAATCCCCCTAGAAATTGCTAAATTTTGGTGGGTCAAACTAATCCAGCCCACCAGAAAAGCCAGGTCTTTAGTGCTCTGTGGAAGGTTCTCAGATCTGGGACATGCTGGAGCTCCAGAGGTAAATCATTCCAGAGGGCTGGGGCCGCTGTGGAAAAGGCCCTCATCCGTGGAATTGCCAGGAAACACTGCTTGGGCGATGGTATCTGAAGAAGGCCCACCCTGTGCAACCTCACAGGGCTTTGGGAGGGAAATGGTGGCAGGAGGAGGTCTCGGCAGTAACCCGGGCCAATGCCATGTAGGGCTTTAAAGGTAACAACCAACACCTTGAATTGAACCCAGAAGCCTACTGGGAGCCAGTGCAAGTCGTGCAAGAGTGGTATTACATGGGAGAACATCCATGACTGCTTGTGCGGCCAGATTCTGGACCAGTTGAAGCTTCCAAATGCTTTTCAAGGGCAGCCCCAAGTAGAGCACATTGCAATAATCTAACCGTGAAGTGACGAAGGCATGAGTGACTGTAATGCTTCTCGGTCCAGAAAGGGCCACAATTGGTGCATCAAGCAAACCTGGGCAAAGATCCCTCTGGCCACAGCTGTCAAATGATCTTCTAATTTTAGCTGTGGGTCCAGGAGGACATCCAAATTGCGAACCCTCTCAGAGCGGGTCAACACTTCCCCCTGCATTTTCAATGATGGAAAAAGTTTGATGGTCCGAGAAGTAGACCCAGAGCCACTCGGTCTCATCAGGGTTGAATTTGGGCTTGTTGATCCCCATCGAGACCCCCACAGCTCCCTGGCACTGGGACATCACTTCGGCAGCATTGTTGGATTGGTTCAGGGTGGAAATGAATAATTGGGTATCATCAGCATACTGATGATACTGCATCCCAAACCCTCAAATGATCTCACTCAGTGGCTTCATGTAGATGTTGAATAGGAGCAGCGAGAGGACCGAACCCTGAGGCACCCTGCACACTAGGGGCCTCGATCTCGACCTCTGCCCTCCTACCAGAACCATCTGCATATGGTCTGAGAGGTAGGAGGAGAACCATCGAAGCATGATATCTCCCACTCCCAATCCCCTGAGCCACTGCAGAAGGATACCTTGGTTGATGGTATTTAATGCCGCTGAGAGGTCAAGTAGCACCAGGATAGAGGAATGACCCCTATCCCGGGCTCGCTAGAGATTATTGACCAACACGACCAATGTCATCTCAGTGCTGTGCCCAGGCCTGAAGCCAGACTAAAAGGGGTCCAGATAATCTGTTTCTTCCAAGTATTCATGGAGCTGTACAGCCACCACCTTCTCAACAACCTTCCCAAAAAAGGAAAGGTTGGAGACTGGGTGAAAGTATTATATTTAAAGTGATGGAAATGTTCCAGTAGATAGGAAAAGATGGATGAAAATTCCATTAAATTGATGTGGTAAAATTAATATTATTAAAATTAACACAGCTGCATGAATATTTTATGCATTTATCCCAAAGCTATTTACAGTGAAATAAACTGTGATTCCATAAGCTCCAATAGAAAAGAATATATGTAGCTCAGGGTTGAGTTCTAAGAGCAATATGTGATCATGGAATATGTGATTCTTGCTTAGAAGCAAGAAGCTGAAGGCACCAGCCTGAATCCAGCCTTAGGTGCCAGCCTGAAGATGAATAGCGCGACCTCATCGACACGCTGCCATGATACTCTCAATCCTACATGGGAAAAGAACCGATTACACCAAGACTTTCATACCTACACCCGTGAAAATCTACGAAAACATACGTGTGTGTATGTGTGTGTGTGTGTACATGTATGTGTATACACACACACACACACACACAAGTACTTTGATACAGGCCTTGAACAAACAGCAATCGGTAATCAGTAATCAGCTACACCATGGAAGCACACATGGAGAGAGATACGCTCTCGCATGGCCTCTCTTATATTACAGCCTCTTAAAGTGGTTAGCAGTCAAATAGCCCTGCTGACTCATTGCTACCATTGCTTCATCATTACATTACAGTATTACAGCATTACAACCTTACAGCAGCTGGTCAGCTGTTAAATCATCATTATTCTGACAAGATTTACTGTATATTGTATGGAAAGATACAGGTCTCTGCTTCTCTTTCACTTTGCCAATATTAGGTATAGATTTTGATTTATACCGTGTATTCTTCCCAGACACCACACAATCAAGTCTTTTTTCTCCTCAAGCTAATTCTTCTTTTCAACCTGAAAACTCTAATAACCTTCGCAGGAATTGTAAGCAGCTAGAGACTGATACCTTTTACTACCCACCTTTGAATAATTTGAAGCCAGTTCAAGTTTTGTACCAGAATCATCCAAAAAAGGTCAAAATTATATAAACTTTGTTAAATGAAGACCATTCAATTGAAGTTTTATTGTTGTTGTTGCTCTTTAAATGTTCTATGACCTCTTGTGAAGATTTCTTTCCAAAGAAGGGTTGCTTATTACTGGACACAATCACACACGTACAGAGAATCTTACCTGCAGAGAAAGGCATGAATGCATCTTTTTTCACAAATTTTCCTTCAGCGTCAAGAAAATGCTCAGGATAGAATTCATAGGGTTTCTCCCATTGGGATTCATCATGGAGCACTGATGATAGCAATGGAATAATCTCCGTTCCCTAAACATTGAAAGGGAAAGAACTATGTTAAAGGTGTGTCTATTTAATTCATTCCTATGGAAATTTTAGAAATTTCAAAGGAGATATTGCAAACGTATGGATTTTTAAATAATTAGAGGTATATGCTAGGCATGGAAAAATGCACATGTGGAAAAGATTTTAACTACCATAGTTAGTAAAATCTGCACAGTAGTCTAACAAAATTCTACCTTACACTGTAAAAATTAGACTAGATCATATATTATGTAGTGACTTCAGACTGATCACCTTGGGGATGAAGAAGCCTTTGAAAGTTATGTCCGTGGTGGTTGCATGTGGCAAATTGTTTGGAACAATATCAGCAAACCTTTGAACTTCATGAATTACAGCATCAGTGTAAGGCATTTTGACTCGGTCTTCTGTCCTTGGCTGACGAACCCCAATCTCTTTTGTAATTTCTTCTTGGACCTTCCCTGGCAGAAGAAATCAATAATACCGTGTTTTCCCCAAAATAAGACCCAAAAGTATCTATCCTCCTTAAACATAACCTCAAACTTTGTTTTTACCAAAGCGTTAACAGATAACAGATTGTACTGTAATTTTGGTACATACAGCATAGATAACTCTTGCTTTAAATATGGCAAATACACAGTGCCTTCACCAGCTACTTTCATATGGCAGCCATTAGCCCAAGAGACCTTTTGTTTACTTTCAGACAAATTGGAAAACATCTTTTTATTCCTAGAAATAGACTGCGATGCTCCACTGTCTACGATTCAGACACCGTTTCCTATTTCCTTAACATTGCTAGTTATAGCCAACTTAGTTTCCTTCCTTCCTCTATTGAATTTAGTAGGAACTAAATTCTTTCTTGGCCTTACAGAATTCTGCTAGATGCCCCACTGCCCCACAAGAAAAACATCTCTTCGCTATGTTACCACTTGCAATTCCCCCCCCCCATTCTGTGGAAGCTCTTTTTGCTGTTCTTGAGTCTGAGTGAAAAGAATCTGAGTGAAGATGGAGATGAGACAGTTTACTCCTAGTTTATCCATGATAACCCAGTTTGATGGCACCAACACATGGTCACAAAAACGCAGCAAGTCAGCAATATACAGATATGTTGTTTTGCGTAGATGGTTTTCTTTACTCAAACAAGTTTAAGTTCAATATTACAGTCTGAGTTCTTACACAAACAGTAAAAATGATTTTTAAACAGAGTTTCAAGGATGTTGATATAAACATAGTCTTCTTACTGGCAGATCCAGGTCAATACATATATCAGTCCAGAGTAGTGTTCAGTAGCAAACTCTAATCAGTAACAGCAAAAACACAACCACCAACCACCAAGCCAAACCAAACCAACCAACAACAGCAAGTAAGAGCAAACTGAGTGCAGGCTTCTTATCATTAACATAGCTAACTGAACAAGCCAAACAAAATAATACAGTAATTAACATATCCTGTTATTAACTTAATTGTGGTTTACTATATACTCATAAATGCCTTAAACCTACAGAGTATATTATACAGAAACGAACCAATATATCTTGGCATATATATATTTCCTAAACCAACCAGTTAGGCGCATTATGGCAAACCTATGGCACACATGTCCTATGGCACATGGAGCTATGTCACCCGGCATGCAAGCCGTCGCCCAGCTCAGCTGAGCATCCGCACACCTCTCCAGCTGGCCAGCTGATTTTCTGGCCTCTGCCACACATGCATGGAGGTGGGGGGGAACATGCATGACCCCCGCACTCCCCCATTCTCATGCATGTGCAGAAGAGGCCAAAAGTCAGCTGGCTGGCGGGAGGTGTGCGGGTGAAGCATAGGGGGTCACACGCGCATGTGCGGAGGGCAGGGGGGACAGCATGAATTCTGGGAGTTGAAGTCCAGAATTCTTAAAGTTGCCAAGTGTGGGGAGCCCTGATGCAATGGATCATTCATTGTGTGGGCATTTTGTGATGTCATCCCATTTGGTCCCATTTGGCCCATTGAGTTGCTCAGACAGCTCGCGCGTGCCAGCTGGATAGCCATCTCTCAGTGGGCCCAGCAGTTGCCCTGATGACAGGAGAAGGCACAGCCCCACCCTCTCCCAATGGCCATCTCCATCCCTGTGCCACTGTGCACAAGGATGTGGGGGGGGGGTGTCTCCACATCATCATCACTGCGGTGGGCAGGGCAGCCCAGGTGAAGGAGTCATATCCAAGATGCTGCTGTGCAGTTGTGTCGTGGCCCGGGGCCACCATGGCCCAGGCCCTCTGGTCTTCCTCTTCCTCATGGCCCTGAGCAGCTGGGACTGGGGCAGCCAGGACTGGGGGCCCAGCCTCAGGGGTAATACCAGCAGGTGCCTCAGCTCGGGCCAGTTGGGGGCAGCATTGGCAGCAGCAGGTGAGCATCCTGCATTGGTTCCTCTGGTGGCCCCTGACACACACACCCCACGCTCCCCTGCCCCTGTGCATGCACAGCAGAGGCCTGAAAATCAGCTGGCCAGTGGGAGGTG
>JANHGC010010611.1:134632-147162 GCA_027560395.1 Boaedon fuliginosus | reverse complement strand
GGAGAATGGGCATCCTTGGTGCATACCTCTTCTTACTGTTAGTGGTGCAGTTTCCTCTCCATTAAGCAAAATTTTGGCTGTTTGTTTAGAATATATTGTTTGTATTGCATTAATTAATTTCTCCCCAAATTTCATGTATTTTATTTGTGCTATCATGTAATTCCAATCCACATTGTCAAACGCTTTTTGCGCATCTATATATATCAACGCCAATTTTCTCCCTGGGTTATTCTCATAAAACTCCAATGCATTCATTATCATTCTTAAGTTATTCTTCAGTAGTCTTCCTGGAAGGAATCCATTTTGGTCTGAATGTATAATGTTTGTAGTATCATTTTCAGTCTTTGAGCTAAAATTGAAGCAAAAATTTTATAATCTGCATTGAGTGGTGAAATTGGTCTATAGTTCTGTATTTCTGTTGGTTCTGTTCCCTCTTTTTAAATTAGTGATATAAACGCTTCATTCCATGTTTGAGGGGCTTTTGCATTTTTTAGTACTTCGTTACACACCTCTACTAGTTTTGGGGCCAAATTCTCTTGCAATTTTTTATAAAATTCGGCGGGTATTCCATCCGGGCCTGGGGTTTTGTTAAGTTTCTGTTTTTTTATGGCACCTTTCACTTTTTGTATTGTGATTAGTTTGTTAAGTTCCTTTTCTTCCTCTTTACTAATTTTTGGTAGGTCAGTGCTTTCTAAACATTTCCCTATTTCTATCTCTGTATTTTCTTTTTGTTGATATAACTTTTCAAAGAAGTTTTTTGCAATTTCTTGCTTATCTTTGTTCCAATATTTCATTTCCCCATTCTGGTCTTTTAGATATTCCACCCTCTTCTTCTCCTTCTCTCTCTTCAGCCTATACGCCAGCCATCTACCTGGCTTATTGTGTTCGAATACATTCTGTTTAGTTGCTTTTATTTTTTGGGCTACTTCTTCTTGCTCGATAGATTTAATTTATGTCTTATCAGCTCCCTTTGTATTTTAATCTTCCTATCTATTGGATTTTCTTGTAGTTTCTTTTCTAATTCTTCAATTTCTTCTTGTATTTTATTTTGTTTCTGTTGCCTATCCTTTCTTATCTTTGCCGTGTATCCTATGATTATTCCATGTATATATGCTTTCATCGTATCCCAATTATTTTGTATTGACGTGTCTTCATTTTTGTTCTCATTAAAGAAAAAGTTCAGTTCCTTTTCTAGATTACTCACCAATGGTTCATCTTTCATTACATTTATATTCATTTTCCATCAGGTTGTTATCTGATTACCTTTCCAAGAAGGTGCATCTATGCTAATGTCAGGTTGATACTTCTACTACATAGTGTTGTCTTACACTGTCTTGTAGCATGACACAGGGAATGAATAAATTATTTAAAGACAGCTAATGGTAAAGAATGTAAGATTAAATAGACAGCACTATCTTGTTCCTTTTGTTTCTTTCAAACAGTGAATTAAATTAGAACATAATCTGGAAATTGTAATATATACTTAGATATATAAACACATATGTCTGTCTTTGGATTTAGTAGTTTTAATAGTTTTGCTTCAAATAGTGAAGAGAATATTAGTAGGTGGAGCAGCTTGGAAATATGCTTTCCTTCTCCATCATATTAACTGAAAAACAGGAAACCATGCTTGGAAAGAAACCTGAAACCTTTATATATTTTTCTCCTTCTGACTTTGAGAAATATATTAAATTGTTTAAAAGAAGGAATCTAGTGAACATTCTTTTAAGTGTCTGCTTTTGATTTAGAGTCCATTTTAGTTTAATTTCGGGAGGGGAATGCTAATTAGTATTGCAGGCAGTTACCCTTCAAATGGGGAGGTTAGGATTAAATGAATAAAACAATATACTGTAACTAAAAAATGGAAATTTAAAAATCAGGTATTTGAACTGTGATATTGTGTTCTTTCTCTCGAAATATAAACTCTGCCTTTTAAGTACCTTTTTGTGTTCTTAAGGTTTTCTTAAACTTTTTTTCTGCTATTAATTGGGCTGAAATATAAAGCTTCATATATGTCACCGGCAAAAAGTATCTTCTGAGTAAAAATAAAAAAAATATTGCTTATTAAGTTTGTTTACCCTATAAATATGTATTATGAATTACTTGGAAACAAGACCGTATGGTCGGATCATTTTTTTTTTTAATTTTCATAAATGTAAAATGGGAAGAAAGAAAGCACTGTTTCTTCATGAATACAATATAATTGGTTTAGGCTTTTTTCTATCTTTTTTTTTTACTTTATAATACAGTAGAGGAGAAAATAATTAAATTGGGAAAAATTAATAAATTCCGTAGGAGTTTAGGGTTAAGATATAGGTAGCAAGCTAAATTAGTCTCGTGTGTGTGTGTGTGTGTGTGTGTGTGTGTGTATTTCTCATATTCAACAATATTACAAGAAAGAATGTGCTTGATTTATGCTGATCAATGAATAAAGTTTGATTTAATTTGACTTACAAATAGACCTTGAGATATGATCACAATTGGCACTGGGACTGCTGTCATCAGTTGGTATGGTCATACAGCAAGGTGTTACATGATTACACTGACTTACGACAGCAATCCTGTTGCTTCCCATTGTAGTCATTAACTGAGAATTGTGGGTCATTAAGTGAGTACACATCCCAATCAAGCCATTCTGGACTTGGTCCCGCAGCTTTTTCAATAAACGTTTTAGTACACTTGGCTTCTAGCCTGGCCCAATAGGGAGATGCAAATACGAATGCCATCCAATGGGGGAGGCGGGAGGTAATTTAACCCAATGGGAAAGCGCCATTAGCTCAGGGAACATTTGGAAAGATCAGGAGGCGATCAGGTGGGGGGGGGGGAATTGAGGGGCTCTGCATTTATAAGTTTGGGTGAACCGCCAAGGGCCTGAATTATGAACATGTAACCATAGGGTTACATGGGGGCATTGCAATGGCTGTAATTTTGGGCATGGATCTTAAGTTCTTTATTCAGTGCAGCCATAATTTCAAATGGTCACAGAAAAAATAGTTATAGCTAAGAACTACCTGTTTTCATTTTTCCCCTGAGTATAACATTCCATATGTTTTAAATATATGGAGTTTAAATTACTTACAGCTCTGATTTTTCTGAAAACTTTTAAATCTATGCATTTTTAAATTTTGTCTATCTTATCTTTCAGACTGCAAATGGATACATATTATTTTTCAATCTTCTTTCTGCAAGAGACAAATACCTGTATGAGCCAGTCTATCCCAAGTAAGTTTTGCTGTAAATCTTTTATTTTTCCACTGTACAGAGCTACATGTACAATACCACAGAAACAATGTCTATTATACAATAAGAATTTCCCTTTATTTTCCTTCCCCTCTCACCCTGATCTGTTTCAATACTTTAACATTTTGCTGAAAATATAATTTTTGATCCAGAAAACTATTCATAAGGAAAAATATGGGGAAAGAAAAAGAAATTTGCTTTTGGTATGACATAAAAATATGGCCTTATTAGTAATGTGTACTGAATATTTGTCAATTCTTTTGTACTTTTTACTCCATAATTTGACATTTTAAAATTCTGTTTTAACAGCAGGAGCTTAAAAATTCTATTTAATAAGTGTAAATAAGAAAAAATACATATCCGGATCAGTGGTCTAGATGGACAGGTTTCAGGCTTATTCAGAAGTTGGCAGTGGTTTGTTGTTGGCAGTGGTTTGTTGTTCAGTGTATTAAGAAGTGTTATGCAAATTAACCAACATCTAGTTACCCTAACAATTGTTAACCCTTCAAATTGAGAAATGTTAAAGTTAACGTAACTCATCAATGCTTCTTCAAAACAACTATTGTTTCTTAAAAATACAACAAATAACAGTGCCAATAAGGTGATGTTCACAAACTTTTCAGTGCAATGAAAAAAATAAAATTTCACATAGGGTTGACTTTTGTTGTCTTGATGATGTGAAGGCAGGAATTTGTCCTAAATAATACAATTTAACTAAAATTAAATGAGAGCCTTTGAAAAAATAGAGTGGTTTGGGAAAGTGAGATTTGACAGAAAAAAATGTTCCATATAAAGAATTTCCTTTCAGCTGGATAGCATTTCTTAATAATGAAAGGAGAGAAAACTTGGTTGCACTTGTTTTCTTCAAATAACTGAAGGCATAAGGAGAAACTGCATGATATTCCTATTGAATAAGAACAGTGGAAATATAAATGATTAGAAATATGCTTTTTTTCTTCATTTAACTCCTACCCCATTTTTAAATCCTTGTTGATATATGCCCAGTTAGATAACTAAGATACTTTAAAGCAGAGGAGGGGAACTATGGCCCTTTTATGACTTGCGGACTTCAACTCCCAGCAAGGCTGGCTTATGAATTCTGGGAGTTGAAGTTCATAAGTCATAAAGGACTTGTCTGAGGGTGTGTGGTGTCCATCCCTTTAGGGTCTAATAGTTAAGCTCAGCTGAAATTCTAAATTCAGTAGTCACACATCTGCTTAGAACTGGTGATGTAATAGAATTTTCTACCTAGAATCCTTCTGATTTCAATCGGTATGCATTATCCATAATCCCTAAGTATAACAGCATTCTTTTAAAAAAGAATCAGTAAAAACTATGTTTTTCATTAGTATCAATAGAAGAGAAAATATGTTCTTCATTTGGTGTTTAATTCCTAGTATTTTTGATGCAAGTAGAAGAGCTAATCCAAACTTCATTTTCCCCCTATTCTGACTGGAAATTCTGAACCATGATACTGTTGCAGTTGTGGCCTCTACTTGCTCAAACATGCTCTGAGCTTTTTGCTTTTCCTCGTTTGGCAGATAACATGTGACGTTTGACTTAGCTGTGCTAATATCTGGGCAAAAAATTAACAACTGATTCTTACTAGTTAGACCAAACTGGTTATACAACACTCTGCAGCCTCTTAGATGTAATAGTTTTACCTGCCCCCAAATCTTGGGTCCATTAAATTGAAGAATAGTAGCATATGTAGAATGAAGCACATACAGTATATTTCAAATTAAAGACTATGGCATCTTAAAGCATATTCTAAAGTCAGGGATTGTTTGTATAGTAATGCTTAAAGGCCTTTCAATCACAAGTTTCTATTAGCACTGATGGTGGTGGTGGAGTAGGAAGACAAGAAACCCTTAAAGGTGTGCTGCAAATTAATGGTGATATATCAGTAGAATACACTTCCTGCTCCTGAAGAATAAAGTTATGATGACCTTGATGGCACAGAAATTATACTGAGCTTTAAAGACCTGGCTCTTCCGGCAGACTGGCTTGAACTGAACTGACCCACCAAAAACTATGTTAAAATGAGGGGTTTAAAATTGTTTAAAAAATTTATATAATGTTTTTATTTAATGTTGTAAGCCATCCAGAGTCCCGAGGGATTGGGCGGCCTATAAATTCAATAAATTAAATTAAATTAAATTAAATTAAATTAAATTAAATTAAATTAAGCCACCATCTTGAATTAGCTGCATCTAATGCAAATTAATTGAAATGGAGATATACAGTTTGGGAATAGTACTTTCTGGAGAAAGTACATTCTGTAATTCTTCCAGATCAGACTAAACGTCTAGGATCATGTTGTCCCAGGGTTGGTCTGTGGTTGAAATGGAAGATTTAAGAGTTTTCCAGAACAGTTTGTGAAGCAGTGAGCTTTTCAGCATTCTTATAATGAAATCTTAGTTGAACATTTTAATATTTAAAATGTTCCTTGTTCTTTAAATTGTATATAAACAACAGGGACAATGAAGTTTTAGAAATCAATCAGCATTAAAAAAATCAACTTCATTTAAAAATATGCAATTGTGTTTTGACCATTTTGGAGTTACTTCATGTTAATAAACAGAATTTTATTAACTTTTTTCTTTCACTATGTTAAGAGATTAGCTAATTTTTAGGGAAATTAGCTACCATAAATAATGTGAGAATGTCCCAACTCTAAATATTCCTTCTCGTAATATCAAATTATGTCCTGTGATTTTGAAAAATCGTTAGTTTATAGCCAAAACTTTAAAAAATTGCTTTTGATTAAAACTATACTTATCTTCAGAAACTCTTCTCGTCACTGTTGCTTCTAGTAATAATATTCTGTCAATATTGGGGAAAAACCTTGTGAATCTGTTATGGAAAAAATAATAATCTCGGACAATAATTTAATTGTTTGGAAAGGCTATACATGAAATATACATACTTACGTTTATGATAGAGAGATATCTATGTAGTTCAGAAATCCTCTTAAATAGATTTCTAAGGGTATTATAAAATATTTTTGCTGACAATCCCTCATTATATCTGCTTGTAATAGAATTATAATTTCTATACAATGTATGCATATAAAGCATTTTATATAGAATCATTTGTTGTTCTTTTGCCTTCTGTCATTCTTGTGTTCTTTAGATGATCTTCCTTTTCATTTCTCCTAATTTTTAGACATCTATGATAAGAGACTGCAGAAATATAGCTCTTGTTAATGTTGCAACATAGATGAAACATTCTTTCCTGCTTCTGTCACCAACTTACATTCAGAGTTTAAAGGTCAAAGCTATTGAAGTACTAAAATAAGTTCACAAGGCTATTTTGTGTGTCTGAGTATTTTAAAGGGGTGTGATCATCTTATAGCTTTCAACTTTTTCAGTGGCAATCATAAAAGAAAAAAGAGTAATGCAGAGCCATTTCTGTTCAAGGATTTAGCATTGGATGGGATTGAATTCTGGCTTGATTCCCCTAGACTGAAAAGAAAAACAATTAGATTTTGGCATCTTCTGCAAAACAGTATCAAATTATGTTAGATATTTGAGATTCATTTTTTCTTAAAACTTAAATAGAATGTTTTAAATAAATTTAAGTCAATTTAATATAAGGCAGTGGCTCTCAACCTGAGGTCCAAGGACCTCTGGGGGGATGTGATATCATCAGGGGGGATTTATGAAGGCTTGAAGAAATGTTATGATTTAAATCTTGTTAAGTCTTGGTGGGGCCATGGCCATGGCTACAAAAAGGTATTTAAAGGGGGTCCACGATGAAGTTGATGACCACTGGTATAAGGCATTGGTTGTGGCAGGAGAAAAAGAAGATGTGTCTGTTGGTCCCAGACACATCCTCAGCTTTCTAATTCCTTTGTCTAACTGGATGCTGCACTTCCCAAGCAAATTGTTTGTCAGAATTAGAAATGGATATATCCATTTGAAGCTATCTTGAGCATTATTAGAGTGAGATTTGCATGGAGGAAAGTAAAGTTGACAAAAATATAAAGCTAGATAAATAAAACACTATTAAACAAATGAGAGGGGAGTTTGAACAACTAGCCTTGTGGTACAACCAAATCTGGAACTAAATACACTTAAAACCGTAGAGATGGTGGTAGATTTTAGGAGAAACCCTCCTATACAACCACCTCTTTCAATACTAGACAACACAGTATCAACAGTAGAGACCTTCAAGTTTCTAGGTTCTATCATTTCTGAAGACATAAAATGCACACCTAACATCAAAAACATCATCAAAAAAGTACAACAAAGAATGTTCTTTCTGTGCTAACTGAGAAAGCTCAAACTGCCCAAAGAGCTGCTGATTCAGTTCTACAGAGGTATTATTGAGGCTGTCATCTGCACCTCTATAACTGTCTGGTTTAGCTCTGCAACCAAACAAGACAGGCACAGACTTCAACAGATAATTAGAACTGCAGAGAAAATAATTGCTACCAACCTGCCTTCCATTGAGGACCTGTATACTGCAAGAGTCAAGAAGAGAGCTGTGAAAATACCTACAGACCCCTTACATCCTGGACATAAATTGTTCCAATTCTACCCTCAGAATGTTGCTATAGGGCACTACGCACCAGAATAACTAAACACAAGGACAGTTTTTTCCCCGAATGCCATCACTCTGCTAAAAATTAATTTCTGTCAAATTATTACTAAGTCTACTACTACTATTCTCATCGTAGTGCCTATCTCTTCTCATTTATGACTATACCATGTTGCTTGTATCTTTAAATTTTTATATTTTTATTTGTTTCCTAGTATTTGATTACTATTTGATTATTAGTATTTGAGTATTAGATTTGATTGTTTATTAGTATTGCTTATTAGTAATCTATGACTATCACTAAGTGTTGTACCTTATGATTCTGATGATTCTTGATGATTCTTGATGAATGTATTTCATTTTATTTTATTTTATTTTTCTTCTTATGTACACTGAGAGCATGCACACCAAAGACAAGTTCCTTGTTTGTTCAATCACACTTGGCCAATAAAGAATTCTACATTCTATAAGATAGATTACAAGTACATATTTATTGCCTTATTTCTTTCATGTCTAGGAATACATATTTAGCACATTAATTCTATCTTTTCACTATCACACTAAAATCTAGATGAGTAAGAAAGAAAATACCAAATGTACAAGGTACTTCATGTTTACCTAGAATTACATTGGACAAGGATTCCTTATCTACACAGTGCATCATCTCATAATTTGCTGACATGTATTTTGTTTTCTTTTTCTGTTGTTGCACAGGACATCTTAATTAAGCTGATTGACTGTTTTAAAATGAGGTTACCAAGAATTATTTCTATACATAACTTCAGCATGTTTCAGTTTTATCGTTTTCTTACATTTTATACATAGTTGGTATTTTGCAGTGTGTGTAGTTGCTTTTAGGATGCTAGTATTCTGACTATTCAATTAGTTTTGTTCTTTCTGTGTTTTTTAACGTTGTGTTTATTGCATTATTCTCATATAAAATTAAGCAGCTGGCTATATTCCTAACTATTTTATCTATTGGTTTTGACTGCTACTGACAGTCTTTGGGTGATATTAATTCATTTCATTTACTATTTACTTTTTTCTTTACAGGTTCTTAAATAATTTTGTAATATGTCCAGTAAATAAATGTCTTCCTAGCCTTCGGTAATGAGTTATATACTTTTACAATCCAATACCAACCAACTGAAGGGGTGCTACATATTTTGAACTGAGTGTCTTTCTGAAATCATTATTCATCCCTGTTTAATGTAACAGTGTAGTCAGTATTCATCTGAAGAACATTGTTTGGTGTCTTTGCTATTATATCATTATAATAAATGTGATTGATGACATGAGTACAGTTAATTACAATCCCTGTTAGTTGGAATAGCAGATTGCTGTTAGTCTAGATCAGGGGTGTCAAATTCAAGGCCCACGGGACGGATCCAACCTGCGGGGTGCTTAGGTCTGACTCACGGGGCTGGCCTGGAAATAACAAAGGACTGGCCCATGGTGTCTCTGCTAGCGAAAATGGGATGTGGGGGGGCTGCCTGCACCCCTGCCCCACATTTTGGCCAGTAGGGTGCTACAGGAGGGCATCCATCCTGTCTCCTGGCCCCTCCCCCTGCCGGCCCACGGAGGACAGTTACAGTGCTGATCCGGCCCTTAAATCCAGTTTGACACCCTTGGACTAGATGTTTCTGTTATATGCAAATATTTGATCATGGGAGATAAGAATGAAATTTAGAGGAGGACAGAGTAGAATGAGAACAGCATGCTTTCTGATTGCAGGAATTCTCTTCCACTTTAAAAAGGCTCTTTAAATTCTTCTGAAACCTGATTGTTTTTCAGTATTTGTGCTATGATTGTATTATCTTATTGATTTGACTGCATTTTGCTATTTGAAGTATATATTTAAATTTTGGATGTAATTGGATTTAGAAGGACTTGGACTTCCACATTAATACATTGTACTTGAAAGTGGTCAGTTCTTATTATTTAATTATCTGAGAAATTAATGGTATAGTTAATGGTAATGGTTTTTCTATTGAAGCAGTATTTTTCATAAATTATTTACAAGTACGATTTGCATGGTATGATATGGAAATAGCCTTTAAGGTAATTTATAGCCTATTCCAGTTGGACTAACTCTTCTCCCTGAAAGATCTTTCCCAAGAGCAATAGCAATAGCATTTAGATTTACATACTGCTTTACAGTGCTTTACAGCCCTCTCTCAGCAGTTTACAGAGTCAGCATATTGCTCCCAACAATCTGGGTCCTAATTTTACCAACCTCAGAAGGATGGAAGGTTGAGTCAACCTTGAGCCTGGTGAGACTTAAACTGCCGAATTGCAGTCAGCTGCAGAAGTAGCCTGTAGTACTGTACTCTAATCACTGCGCCACCATGGCTCATCTTGTGGATGAGATCCTGATCATTTGTTGATTTTTAAAAATACTTTCTTTTTAGTTGTAAAAGCTTTTATGGTTTGGTATCATGAAAATAATGATACAAATAATTGAAATAAACAAATATGTTTTCTGCACAGATAAGGTTTTCTTCATGGGTAGAGGAATCTCAATGCCAAGCAGTAATCTGGGTTGAAGAGCATTTCCTACAGCTTGCTTTGGTTGCTGGAGGAAAAGTGTGAATTAGACTGAATTCAGGCCTTTTTTATAAGAATTGTTTTCAGGACCACAGCTTGCAATATAAATGTGGGTGGGTACTTGGAATGTTTTGCTTTATCATGTATGTTCTCTTCAGATCAAGATTTATTTTAAGAACTTATTTGAAGGATTTATTTAACCACAGATTAAATTAGTATATTAATATATAGAATGTGGGAGAAAAAATGAATTAAGCACTGTTGATTCTTTTTTTAAAAGAGGAAGCCCCCATCTGAAAGGAACACTGTATTATAAGGAAGAACAATGTGCTCCATCATTAAATCTAGAGAAGAAACAAGTGCTAGATTTACAAGCAGCTATTACCAGGTACAGTGACTAATAATTTATAAATTTAAATTCTTTACCAGAACAGCAGTGAATAATGTCTTCTTAGAATATCAATTTGCTTGGCAGTTCGTCGGAATCTTATCTTATCATCATCTACAATCTAATTTTTTTAATCAGAATTGCTACAGTTTCCCCCACCAAACTATTTCTAGAAAAAAGCTTACATATTGTTATTTATCAATTTGACTGCTACCTTATTCAGAAAGATACAGTCATTACAGAATCATATTAAAACATGTGCTATCTTATTTCTAGACATATTGTTTATAATAATCATTTTTAAGGTTGCATACCTAATTCAGATGCAACTAATCTACTGTTAAATAACATGAAATTTTATTTTAAAATATGAATGATAACAGGTTGATTTTTTACATTGAAAATAACATACAGAAGTTCTCTGCAAGCGATACAAGGTTGAAAAATAGCTTCCTTGAATAATAGGTAGAGTTATATGTTAGTGGAATAGCATTGAATAGCAGTAACCATAGGGTAATAAAAACAATTTTTAAAAAAGGCAACATTTAGGGTTTTTAAATTCCTACCATAAAATCATTTTTCTAGATGCACATGTCACAGCAATGAAGTAATGTGTATTGTAGAATGGAATAAATTAAGGCACTTCCCAGCTTTGTTATGAATATGGATTTTCTGCACTATGTATTGAAAATGAATGTGTTGTGCAGTATGTTTCAAATATATTCATAATAGCTATTTTCAAACCTTGTCTTTTTGGGATTTTCAAAGCAATCTGAATTTATGAAATTATTTTCAGGTAGATTTAATGCCTATTTTTTCTTGTTTCTAATTTTCTCTTTAACTGAGAAATTTTGAATTTCTGTAATTCTGTTAAAGTGATGATTGTTCATAATTAATGTTACTGATAGTAGAACATGGTCATTCAGTTCAATGTATTTGTAATCAGAAGTAGTATAGAAACATTTTTAACAATAAAATAAAATGGGAATAAATGCTTCTGTTTATTCTGTTCATACTAATGCAATATTTTTCCATTAGTAATTTTTTTTTACATTGGAAACTCAGAATATATCAATTAATCCTGCAAATATCTCTAGTTGTTCTTGATATATTGAGGGGGCTAATATATATCATTGGTTGATAGCAGTGGTGTTCATAGTCATAAGTATTTTGAGTATAAAATAGTTAAAATAGCCGTTGTTATGAGTCTGACTGCCCCCCCCTCCCCCAGCCCCATGTTGACTTGTTGTTAGTTAAATAAAAGGAAGGGTGTTCACAGATCTGTATCAATTGCCAGGAGCTCTAGTTTACCTACAAATAAGCATGGAATTGATTATTAACAGTTAGGATAGAACTGGTGCCAGCAACAATACTTTTGTAGTCTGCTGCTGGATGTAGTTTGGAACAATATCACCTCTTCTGTTTTGTCTTGTGCAATTTAGATTCTATAACAAACCATTACAAAATCAGTACCAATTTTTGTTACCTTTCATAGCCCCATTTCATTTCAAACATTTTAACACTGCAAGAAATTTCTATGTCAACATTCGTGACATGGTTTCAGTTTAGAAAATATGTAATTTTGAATTAATTTTTTACTAAGACTTTTCAGCATAACATTCCTGAAATAAGATCGATATATTTAGTGGATTGAAAAATGTCCCATCAATATTCAAAGTGTCTAAAGAAAATTCTGAATTCGCAAGAAATTTAGATTCTGCAATACAGGACTTTTGAACTTCCAAATGTTATTTCATGAGTGTGAGTGTGTGTGTGTGTGTGTGAGAGAGAGAGAGAGAGAGGGAGGGAG
>JANHGC010010611.1:121228-134518 GCA_027560395.1 Boaedon fuliginosus | reverse complement strand
AGCGAGCGAGAGAGAGTGTATGTGGACAGATTCTCAAGATGGATACTTCTAAAGCCTAGTCCTCACTTATAGACCACAAAATCTGTCACTAGGCAAAGTGGTTGTTAATTGAAATGCTACATGACTGCACTGTCTTACATTAGTTCTAGCGGTGGTTCTTAAGCGAATTACCACAGGTGGTTTAGTGCAATGTCATGTGACTGCAACTTGCAAGTTTCTGGGACTTCCCTGTTGACTGCTTGTTGAAAGCTGACTGGAGGTTGCAAATAGTGATCACACGATCATATGATGCATCAACCATTGTAAATGTGCACTGCTTGCCAAGGCCCAAATTGCAATCATGTGGCTTTGGGGATGTTGTGATGGCCGCAATTTTGAGGACTGGCTATGAGTCTCCTTTTTCAATGGCATCATATCTTTGAACAGTTTCTGAACAAGCAATCAGTGGACCTCTTATATATAGTCTGTACTATATAGTTAACCTAAAAGTACAAATGTCCATGATCTCAATTGCAAATATAGGGTCTGAACCCCACTGAATTCCTACTGGCTACTTTGTGCAACAAGTCCCAAAGAGGACAGATCTTGTTGTGTAACACCTCCTAGTGGTGACCAATGTAACTGAAAACAATATATACATTGTACAGAAATAGAACATTTTCCTTTTCCCTTAAAGTGGAGAGGATGGAAATCATGTAAAACCTTGTATATGCAAGCATAAAATAATGTAACATTGCATCTCTCTCTGCTCTGAAAGCTTAATAGGTGAACTGTATATATCGTTTTGATTAATTTCAGATAGTTGGGAAGCTCTCAAGTAGTACCCAAAGGTCTGTGTCTGATTTATTCTGCTTCTCTTAGCAGAATGCAGGACTACTTTCAACAGTTCTGTGCGTCCATCCCTATAGCCTGCTCCAAAAGGTTGGAGAATTATTTAAGAGATCTTGGAAGTGATGGTAATATTGGGTTATGTGTACAAAAATGTTTTAAAATTCTAAAGAGAATTGATACATTGGTAAGATTGACATTTCTTTCGTGTCAGATGTCTGATAAAACAGTGTCCCTTGCTTGTAGTTTACAGTCCATGCTAGAGGAGCTGATCATTGCTACAGCCGATGGTCTTCTACATCTTATTCACTGGGATGGTTTGACGAATGGAAGGAAAGCCATAAATCTCTGTACAGTACCATTTTCAGTGGATCTACATTCATCTAGAGGTATTTCTTATATGTATATATGGTTGAAAAATTGGGATTCTAAATTAAAATGTAATATTTTTATTCATAGTGGTTCCCATTTCTTATATTAAATGGAAATAGAACTGATGAAGAGAGCATACAATTTAATAATGGCAGCTTTTAATAACTGTGTTCTTTACCAGGTTCTTTTTTGGGTTTTGAAAACGTACACATAAGAAATATGGAATACTGTGCTACTCTTGATGGATTTGCTGTAGTGTTTAATGATGGCAGAGTTGGTTTTATTACACCAATGTCAAGTGGATTCACAGCAGAGGTAAGATTTCTTAGATGTTCAATAATAGTTTGATTAGCTTTTCCAAGATATATCAAATTATTTGTCATTGTCATAGTCTGTTTAATAATATTTGAGCTATGCCTGAGAAATTGTGAAAATGTATAGTTAGCCTGCTTTACTAGAAAATAAGGTTAATTTACAGAAATATTCTAAATAAAATGAGGTTCATTTTTGGTGTAAAATGTTAATATAAGATCATCTCTATAAAGAAAAGATAAAATAGACAATATTGCTAGATTATCAGCTTGTTTCATAATCACATTTTATTATATTCTGTTAATAAATTTCAGATATATCATTTTGTTTCTTGTAAATTTATTTTCTTAAAATATATTGTTTCTTTGGGCGCCGTTCATACATTCTTTCTTTAATATTTAGCACAATATAAAACAAATATTTAAAAATACATGATACTGTACTAATATCAGTTTAAAACTTGTATCAGTTTAAAAAGGGCATATAGACCATGACAGATTTTAACATGTAACACAACGTGCTGAAAGCTAAACAGCTAACTTGGATAAAATACTTTTGCAGCAACCCCATGGTGTTTGGGCACAGGAAGTTTCCGATGGGACTTGTGTGGCTGTAAACAACAAGTACAGATTAATGGCATTTGGCTGTGCAAAGTAAGTTGAACATCTTAACTCAGAACTGAGTTAATTCTTTTTAGACTATCTGAGGGTAAAATAGTTACTGTGCTAAAGTTGCTGAATTCCTAATTACCATTCTTTCTGTAAGAGGACATTACCTTAGCTTTTAAATACAAATCCAAAGTTTATCATATCATGGGAAAAACTATATCTTGTAAATGAGGTTATTAATTCAATTACTTAGGTAATAATTTAATAGGCTTTGCTGCAAGTACATATTTTTTTAATATGTTTTTAAATTCTTGGTGGAAATGAATGGGTTATATCATTGTATATTTACATTTTGTACATCAGCAGTTGTTGCTATAATGGTCAATGTTCATAAGTTGCCAAATGCAACAAATATTTTATGTTCATTGAGCAGTATTAGATGTTAAGACCTACACTGTATAAGCATGGTTTTAGAAAAAGTCTCACACCAATAAGTGTATTTGTTATAGTAAAAAATAGGCTTAAAGCAAATTCATCCCCTGTTGTTTCTTGTCATGTTTGTTTGTTTGTTTGTTTAGGTTTAAGTTTTTTAGGTTTAGACCTAGACCTAGACCTAGACCTAGACCTAGACCTAGACCTAGACCCCGCCTCTCTTCCTCAGTCAGGTTTGCCAGACCAACCAGGATTAGTCTGCAAAAGATGTGGTTAACCTTTATTTCCACTCTTTATTGTGGAATTAAAATAATCACCATCCTCATTCTTGCAGCTAAGATTTGTGGTAAATAGAACTTGAAATGGATTATCAGGCCATGTTTATATGCTTACGGCTGAAAAACAAAGGAGAAAAAGGCTTGTTCTATACTGCTTTTTCCCCCCTATGGTAGAATGTTCAAAACATTTTAGAGGTGGCGTTGAAATATGGGAATTGTTTGAATGTTTGCAGGGGTTTTTTTGTATAATTTGCCTTTCTATGTTGATTATTATATGCCTTATATTCTGCACACATGTAGAACATGTTTTTATCTTCTTTTGTCAGATATTTGAGGTATGCTGTCATATCCACTGCATTCTTCTCAAGGCTAAATATTCCAAATGCCTTCATTCTCAGTTCATAACTTAGTTTTTAGTGCATTAAGTACCCTTGTTGCTCTTTCTTAAACCTCTTCAGGTTTTCTGAATTCTTGTTTAAAGACTTGGACAGAGTATTCAAGGTGGTATATTTTCCCCAAGATAAGGCCACTTCCCGTATTATAATATGAAATGGTACTGTGAAAATAGTTTTAACAGAATATTAGATCATTCTGTTGGTATCTAAAAGATTATCTATTCATTGCATTTCTAAGTTATTTGCTGCATGGTATAAAAGTGGTGATCTTTGAGGTGAGTATCGGTACCAATGGTTGATTTCTGCCTTTTATATTCAGGACTGAATTTGTTTGATTTTTATGATTTTAAATTTGGTTGTTAGCTAGAAGATTCTGTTTTAAAGGGAAAAAGTTGGATGTGAAGAAATAAATAAGAAAACCAACCAATCCAATCTAACAAGTATTGTGCATATTTATCTAGTGGATTCAGTTGGATACAGGATGTTCATGTAGCACACCCACCAGCAATTCCAGCAATTCTTTCAAGAAGTCATATCTTAAATCTAGAATTGGTTTAAGGAAGCAGATGCTACATTCATGCCCAAGTCACCTTTTGTCACTTGAATCAGGCTCTCTGCACAGCCCTAATACGATTGTAACATCTGTTTCCCTCTGACACTAATGAGATACAGGTAGTCCTTGATTTACAACAGTTTGTTTAGTGACCATTCAAATTACAATGGCACTGAAAAAAGTAACATAACCCTTTTTCACAGTTATGACCTTTCCAGCATCCCCATGATCATGTGATCAAAATTCAGATACTTGGCAACTGGTTTGTATTTATGAATGTTGATGGGTCCCAAGGTCATGTGATCACCTTTTGGGACCTTCTGACAAGCAAATGGGGAAGCCAGATTCACTTAACAACTAGGTTATAACTTATCAACAGCAGTGATTCACTTAACAACTGAGGCAAGAAAGGTCATAAAGTGGGGCAAAATTCATTTAGCAAATGTCTCACTTAACAACAGAAATTTTGGGCTCAATTAAGGACTACTTATATTTGAATTAATTATATGGAAATGAACTTATTCTTTAAATTCACATTTTCATCCGACCAGCTTAATTATAAAATTCTTGTCTCAGAATTGTTTGTGTTTTTTTCCCCTTTTCTAGTGGTTCTGTGCAAGTGTATACAATAGATCATTCCACAGGGGCCATGCAGCTATCTCACAAACTGGAACTAACACCCAAGCAATATCCTGGTAAGACAAATTATATTAGCATTCAGGTTGGATTGTTTATCCTCTTTTTGGTGATATCCTTCCTTGATTCATTTATAATAGGTAAACAATTTGACATACAGTGGTCATACAGAAGGCTGAGCTACCTATCATCTGGGTCTATGCATATTCAATTATGTATATCCTATATAGTTCTTCTTAGCAGACAATATATGTCTGACAAACATTTAAAATATTATTACACCCATCATAAAGTACAGTCAGGCTCGCCATGTTATGCTCATGGCAGTACCATCTCCATGAAGACAGTTATTTCTTTCTTTTAAGGATGAGTCAACAGCTGTTTGTTAATAGTAACAGAACTAGCAGATATGAGCTGAAAAGAAAAAAATTCTAGAGGTTGGGAAAGAGCTAAATTTGCCATAGTTCTTTTTTTTTAATCTAGTGGTCATAATGGTTTTTCAACCCAGGTCATTCTACTAGTTACCCAACATGAATGCATTCTTTGCTTAGTCACACAAAGAGAAATTGAGGTGGTTAGTTACCAGGAAAAAGGTTTCCCTTTGCACCAACTTTTACACATCTAACACATAGTTTAGAAAGTTATAAATTTTGCTTTGCATTTCCGGGCATTGTGCTCTGACTACAGACTTGTTAGAGAAATAGAGAAACTGTTGGGAAACACTTATAGGGTTCGCTTATACTGTTCCAATATTTTTTACTAACTTGGAAGGAATTGTTGCAGGGCTTCAAAGATCTGTGACTACTGAGCTAAGAGCTCCATAAAGTTTTTCATATCTTAAAGCAAGAATAATTTAAACAGAGGAAAGAGGGAGGGCAGAATGTAGATATGCATCTTCTGTTCATCCTGATGACTTCTTACTCTGTTTTTGTGAAATTCTTCTATGTACCTCTATGTATGTGCAAAATTTAATAAAATTAAATTGCATCCTGTTAGGATTAATATTTTGAGGGATATTACCTATCCTATAGAGCCGATATACTACAGTCTTCCCTTCACCTTGTAGTTAAGTGTCTCTTTCTCATCCCAAAAGAATAGCACTTGTGGAATTGAATTGAATCCCTTGTGTACCATTTTGAATTTCCAGGAAAAAAGTGGGAGTTAAATATATTAAACGTTATTCAACTGCTGCCCATCTTTAAAATAGTTAAAAAATTTAAAACAGGTTTTAAAAATCTGCCAACAATTTTTGTATTTCAATAGATATTTGGAACAAAACAGGAGCTGTTAAACTCATCAGATGGTCTCCAGATAATTGTGTTGTTATGGTGACCTGGGAATGTGGAGGCCTGTCTTTATGGAGTGTATTTGGAGCTCAGCTTATTTGTACTCTAGGAGGTGACTTTATGTAAGTAACTTGTGTTTCATATTAGGAAATTTAACCAAAATATGTATCTGCAATTCAACTTTTTATTTGCTACACAAAGTTTTTAAAACTATTTTTCTTTGCTTAGTTATTTAATATCTCAAACTGTATATATTATCAACTGAATTAGTAAAGCAAAATGCTCATTTTTTCTGCACAATATTTTGGTAGGTGAAATGTTAACATCATGCCAATGAGAGGCTTCATGCAATTACAAAACCAGTTCTCGCTTCAGTTTCTGTTTTAGAAAATATAGACCTATGTTTTTATGTGCTACATATGCCTTCTAAATTCAGAGCTATTTTTATTAGCTGCAGAAGAGCTTCCTTCTTTCCTCTGTTTAGTAGACCTGATGAAGTTGATAAAACTGAACTGATGTGATACTTTTAAATTCATAGAAAAGTACAAATGATACTAAAGATCCCTAGAATAGAATTGGACAAATATTTATATCTCATACCTATTTTTCTTGGCTATTTAGGTTTAATATATCAAGGATGAAAAGGCGAGACTTGGAACTAGGGAATTAAAAATGCCCCCGTTAGGATGTAGGTGATGAACTGAAACACAAAATCTCTTTAATATCCAATATTTAAATGTAATATTTTGTTTATGCTATTCATTTTAGTCATCGAACTGATGGTACTAAAAAGGACCCTCTAAAGATCAGCTCTATGGTGAGCATCATTTATTATTATTTTACTAGTCGTTTTCTCTCATGTAAGTACACACAATTAAGTTTTATTCTAATACTTTACCAATAAATTAACCCGGACTTATCCACTCTAGTTAAGCCTCTTCCTGCATTAATGTTACAATCCAGAAATTTTCAGGTTACTTTTTAAATTTAATTTACTTAATTTACACAAAGAAAAATATTCAGGTTCATAAGATTTAGCAAACTATATTCCCTGCCAGGGACAGATCTTAGAAAATCACAGAATATCGTTCCTTCTGTCAGAATAACAAGACCATTCAGTTCATAGGAACTGGAATATGTCTTGGATACCAGTTCTCAGCAAATACTACTAATATTTCACAGAAAAAGGCTGACCTTTGGATAGAGATTTTGTCCGCAGTTTCTCTTAGCATGTGGCTCTAAAAGGTATATAGAATTGTGATAATATCTGAAAATGGTGGGAAAGGGAGATATAAAGGAGGAGAATTATGCTTTTCATCACACTTTGGTGTCAACTTGATATTAGACAGTCTTTGAGTAGAAAAATTCTAGGCAGTATTTCTCTATTCCAATGTTTTAGTTGTAAATGATACACACTATTTTTTATTTTTCTTCTTAGAGTTGGGGATCCGAAGGTTATCATCTATGGGTAATCGATGCAAATAACTCTGAGAACAAAAACAAAGGGCAACGTTTTGGTATTTTGCAATTTCAGTTCATCAAAAGTGCACTCGCAGTTAATCCTTGCATAGTAAGTATTTATGTTTGATTATTTGTAGTGCTAGGTCACTTGTATTACATTTTTGGTCAAAACATTGCCAAATTTGAATTATATTAAAATTATTATTTTTTAAAAGAAAATATAAATAAAACAGCATATGCTGTGCAAATATGATTTGAAACATGAAAGTGTCACCACTTTCTTAATTATTCTTTAAGAATCTTTTTCCAATTTTATTTAGTTTTCTTATTTTCTTTGAAACTTTATTTATGTTACTGTTCACTGGCTGAAGTACTGGTTTCTTTGTTTATTCACAGAGCAGCCAGGAGCAGGTCCTCCTTCAGGGAGAAGATCGCTTATACTTGAACTGTGGAGATGTAGTGCAAGCTCAGAAGCCTAGAAGTTCCTCAGCGCATGCTGAACATAAGCCTGTCAGAGAAAGAGGCCAATTTTCATATGAGAGCTTAGATTCTCAGGGTTTAAGCACTTTATTAGGGCACAGGCATTGGCATGTTGTACAGGTAACTTCCTCTCTTGACACTTGACTGCTTCTTTTTTCACATCTTATTTTTTGAATGCCTGTCAGCTTCTGCTATGAAAGAAGACCAGATTAAAAACTAGTGACTTCCCAAGACTAAATCTTAAATTGCTTTGACTTTCTCGTATAAGAAACCTATCTGTAGTTCTATAATCTCAATTGTCTATTAGGATCACAATATCTTTACTGTTAAAATTTCCTAACTGAATGTTTTTACTTATTTTCCTGATAGACTAGACACACATGCCAATAAATATACATATGCCAATAAATATATAAAATATACATGAAAAGAAAGAATGCTGAATATCTACTATAGAGATACCCAGAGATCTTTTATTGAAAATGGTTTGATGAAATGGTTTGTAGTAATTGTAATACATTTTCATAATGCTTTTTTTCTTCTTTTAAAGATTCACAATATATATTTAGAGATCAACTGGCCCATAAGAGTAAGTTGATTTAAAACCTGAATACTTTATAATTTTGACTGAAAATGAGATAGAAATTTCATTTTTTATAGAAATTAGTTGGATGGGGCAGCTTTTATTAGAAATTATTATTAATGAAATAGAGCAAATAGCATAATTACTTTGTTAATAAGGATCTGACAAGTTGCATTTGTTTTCTTCATAAACAGTTTTCAGCCATTGATAAGATGGGGCAGAATGTAGCTGTAGTTGGCAAATTTGGCTTTGCACATTACTCTCTGCTTTCCAAAAAATGGAAACTGTTTGGCAACATTACCCAGGTGAGTGGCTGATTATAAAGGAATTAATGGGGAAAGAAACATGGTTTATGGTCTAAAAATATTATTGCAAATTTATAGGTTTATAGACTGCTTGCTAATCTGTTGTGTGTAATGTATGTAATGTAATGTATGTAATATATAGCAGTTGGAAACCTTTTGGGAAAAGTGTCTCCTTATGTATTTTATGCCATCACTACCAAGCAGGGAGATCTTGGTCTCTTCACTCCAAATAACAGTGTCCCATTGTTCCTCTGTCCTGGTAACATGGGTTTTAGCCCAGTTTCAACCTTTGTTTGACAGATAAAAGTGGCTTTTTTTGTGGAATTCTAGAATTTGGGCCAAATTCCTCCAGTCTGCGCCGAACCGTTCTTGCACTCAACTTCATGTTGCATTCCACCATTTCATCTTGTATACATCCAGATGATTTTCTTTTGTCACATAGGCACAGTCTCTTAATTCTTCTATCATCACTTACTTTTTCCTGCCTTTACCAGTGTGGTTTTGTAGTGACTGAGTCTCCTTATACCATTTCAAAAACTTAGAAATGCCACCTTTGGTTAAATTTCCACCAATTTTTCTTCTAATTTCTTTATAACTGTAGCCTTGTTCACTTAACTATACTATTTACATCGCTTTCTGGGCGACCATTCAACTCTTTGCACCATTATTTTAATTTTATTATGTTTTTTTTACAAGCTCACTAAATGAAAGAACACAAAACAACCCAACCAACTTGATAGCAATCACATAACACACTGACAAATGTCCTGCTCTCAGCTTCAGTCCATGACATCAATAACTGAATCCTATTATGATCTGATTGGCTCATTGCCAAAACAGATGACACCTGATTGGCTCTCTAAACATTGGCTACAATCAGATGAAGGAAAGCTACCTAATATCTAAGCAAATTGTTCTTCCTGTTTCTGGTTATTTGGCTATACCTTTTCATAGAATACAGATAAATGAACAAACTTTGTTGCATTACATTCTTGATTAAATTATCTTTCCATTGATAAATAATTTTATGGTACTACTCCAAAAAAAGTGGTGTTATTAGCCATCAAACCTCAAAAATACACTTTTCCCAAAAGGTTTCCACAATTTTGGCCACTACTGTATTGATTAGTTGAGGGGTCTTTGGTGCTCTTTGAGCTTGCTTGTTTTCTTGAAGATGTTTCATTACCCAAGCTAGCACAATGATTTATCTAGCTTGGGTAATGAAACATCTGCAAGAAAAAAAGGAAGCTCAGAGAAAACCAAGGACTCCCTATGTCAACTGTGAACTACAAATATTCTCCTTTATGTTGATTAGTTGATAAAAATGATGAATCCAGATCCTTCTGGGAACCTAACCCTATGTTTCCCATAGGAGCAGTGGTTCAGTATTTGCTAATTCAGTGTTTGAGGTGTGTTTATAGTACACTAGCTGATCACCCAGCATTGCCCAGGTAATTTTTATGGGATTGCCATCTTCTTTCCTCCTTCAAAATTGGCCTGAAAATGTCCTGGAATTAGCCGGAAAAATGGACTATTTTCTAGGCTGTTTCCATGCTATTTTCAGGCTGACTTTCAGGCTGATTTTTCAGCAAAAATCAGCCTGGAAATGACCTGGAAACTTCCCGAAAATTGGCTTGTTTTTCTGGCTAATTCCATGCCATTTTTGGCTTGAAAATTGGCCTGAAAATGGCCTGGAATTAGCTGCAGCCTGCAATTCCCAGCGTTCTTTGCCTGATTTGAATTTGGCTGGAGACCTGGAGGCCTCAGCGTTCTTTGCCCAATTTGCATGCCTTGCCTCTATTGGCTGGAGAGCTTCTGTTGCCTCAGTAGTGCTTGGCAGTAAAGTGTTGGAGGGTGTGTACTTTGGCACCATTTTTTGTGGGGGGAGGAAAACCCAAAAACCCATTTGTGACCCCCCACAGTGTTTGTCGCCAGAAGATAAGGTATGTGTATGCCAAGTTTGGACCAAATTAGTGCTGGCATGGCCTTTTTAGGACATATCCACAAACACACACACCCACACTTCTCTTTTATAGATATACAGTAGATAACTACAATGAATATTGGGAACTGTTGGAAATTGAGGAATCTGTTTGGAACAGAGGACAAAACAGAGGTCACTTTTTAAAGTTCTAAATTGCACCTGGATGATGATAGAAAGTCCACGTTGTAATTACTAACAACCAGTTCTGTTAGAAGCCAAGCCATAATTTTTTGCAGTGTTTAGATTTCACAAATAGCTAGCCTCGGAACTCTAAATAGAGGTATTGGAGGTAATTGCTTCACCTAAAATAAATGTTTGCCTCTCATTTCTAACCTGTACCTAGAGAGGAAAGACCTAGAGCAGATTAAGTTATTTGCTTACAGTACCCTCTGTTAGCTCTGAATCAGCAGAGAAGCATTTATTGGAGTTTCAAGTGCCAGGAAGAAAAGGTTGAATTACTGCTTTAAGAATTACTGTAAAACCTGGAATAGTTCTGTAACCTTTAATTACACATGGAGCATAATGAGCAAAGTTTGATCGATGGGGAAAAATAGGATTTAATTTCAGCTGGATTATTTACATCATTTTCTTTGATCCAAATAGTTAAGGTAATGTAGATTTTGTGAATAATATTAGAAACCTTTGTAAAGTGAAATTCTCTTGTGGTACCTTGCTAAGTGAATAGCTGAGGGTTTTTCAAGCCACTGAGAAAAAACAGCTTCCTTTATATATCTGATGTTTTATAGTATAAGTAGTTCCTTGCCTCACTCATGTTTGAAAGCTTTACCTTGGCACTCTTCCTGAAGAATGTTCTTGATTTTTTGGCAGTAACAATGTATGTGTGAGGGTGTGGAATTACTATCCTTTTCCATTGCTCTGCTGGGTTGTTTTTTTGCTATGTGGAGGCAATGTTTCCCTTTGTTTGAAACATTTGTATAACAAGCCATCAGCTTTATGATAGTGTACCTAGGTTAAGTACTAATTATCTACTGTCTGGAGCCATTATAACTAGCTCATATTTATCTTTGGTCTTCTAAAAATACTGTCTTTTCAAAAATGAGCAAGAAAATCCTTGGTTTTAGACTTAACTGTAATTTTATCAAAATAAAAGAACCAATCCCAAGGCACCCAATATTGCTCAACAATATTCAGTAGGAAAACTAAATTAATCATTGTATCATTTATTTTCTTGTAAATATTAGTAAAGAATTTACGGTATTATAGAAGGAGTCTGAAACATTTTTTTCCTGTTTACTACATTGAAACTTATTTCAATGTATGTTGAATAAACTTAAATATACTTAAAATAAGAAATGAACTTATTTTAAACTTTTCTTAAAATGAGTGGTAGTGGATTAGGGATTTAATTTAATTTAATTTAATTTAATTTATTGGATTTATACCCTGCCTCTCTTCCCCGGTCATGGGGAACTCGAGGTGGTTTACAACAAGGATTAAAATACAGTAGAATAAAACATAATAAAAAACTGTAAAAATGACAATAAAAGTAACAGTACACCCAGCTACTTTGAAGGAAGCAATGGCAAGCCATTCATAGATCTCTCTGAAGGGGGCAGGAGAGGATAAATGAGAAAGCATACCATGCAATGCAAATTCCATTCTTATGTATTCATGTGCAATAAAGCAATGCAAATACAAATAGGTGAAACTTATATTGCAGTATGACACATTTCATCATTTTGGTAGGATTGGACATATATGAAACCACTTTGATAATTATTCTGAGAAATTTACTTGGATGTGTCCATGAAGTCACTAGGAGAGTTGGCTTTTACCTATAGTCTCTTTGATATAAGTGACTACGTAGCTGCTTTTAAATTCTGCAGGTATATAACTATTATGAGGTAAATGTTCTATGGAAACCTTCTGTAATTTCTAAAAATTTAAACAGTAGTTAAATAGTATTAGGCACCTACTTCCTAATTATTGCACTGATTAGTTGCAATATCAGATAATTAATGAACCAGATCAATTTCTTGAAGTCAAGAAAATAAAAGATACTGTTTTCACTATCATCACATACAATATCCAAAGCTTCAGTTGTCGTTTGGTATCAATACATAACCAGAACTTCAGGGCCCTTAGTCCTCTTCTAGCAGAGCCACCACTGTTTCCTCCTTTGCACCTGGAATGACCAAATTGCTCTGAAGTTTTCATGCTTTGCAGAAAAACTAAGTTCTATTTATCTCCCAGCTAATCAACACTACATAAAAACATTGGATGAAGTCAGTTAGAGAGCTAAAGTAAGGTGCCATGGGCAAGCAATGGTTGAATCAATATTTGGGTGATACTACAGACTTGATGAACCCCAATAATTGCAGGTCAGCATGGATAAGATAGTTGTTGAGTCATCCTGCTCTAGATGGGATTCAAACAGTGTCAACAATAAAGAGAACTGAAGGCCAAAAGTTACCAACACTGAGTGATACAGCATGTGGTTTTCATGTTAGCACCCAAAGTAATTTACCTACTTTTTTTAATAACTTAATGAATTCTCCACCTCAAAGTGCATGGTACCAAGAGAGGCCATGTATGATAACATCACAGAAGAGTAATGCCTTTCTCCTAGAAGATACATATAAAACAATCACAATTTAATGCCATTTTATTTTAGCTTATTTTAGCTAGGTATATCTAACCTATTGAAGAGAAGATCGAGTTCCCCCGATGCCGCCTCGAGTTCCCCCGAAAGGGGTGAAGAGAGGCGGGATATAAATCTAATAAATAAATAAGATTAGGGGTGACATGATAATTGC
>JANHGC010010611.1:83569-98814 GCA_027560395.1 Boaedon fuliginosus | reverse complement strand
TATAAGCCAAGGGTGACTTTTTCAGCATATTTTGGGTGCTGAAAAACTAGGCTTATACTCGAGTATATACAGTAAATATAAAGTATTACAAGAAGTAAAGGAAAGAGAAATATTGGATCTATCTGATTTGAAACAATGTTCTGCTGTCTGTTGCTTAGCTTGGATGAAAGAGTGGCTGTTACTGAGAAACAGAAGGCTAGTGGAATCAGAAGAACTTTCAGATTTGAGTGGCAGGGATATTAATAGAACAGTGAAGCTGAGGTTAAAATTTAAAAATCATTATATGATGTGCTATAAAAACAATTCTAGGTTGTATCCAAAAACCTTTGTGGCTCTGGTTCTATGTCCTAGTCTTAAGGAATTATTTTTAATAAAATGATATATGGTTGGTACATGACACCAGATAAACTATATAGAATGTATAAAGGTAATTTGAATTTATTCTGGAAATGTAAACAACATGAAGGAACATTTTATCATGATTGGTGGATTTGTATTGGATACAAATACAGGCACAAAACCAGAAGATTTTAAAAACTAATATACAATTGAAACCAAAACCTTTGCTGTTTGGGACTAATGGATAAACAGCTGGGGAAAAAGTCTTGGAATTTTCCTTTTATATATAATTGCAGTGAGATTATTTTATCCTCAAAAGTGGAAGGACACTCAGTATTATGCACAATGGAGGAATGGCTGGCGAAGATTACAAAACTTACACAATGGCTAAATTAACTCCCTTGATTAGATAAAAACAATATGTATACTTATGGTTGATTTGAAACACCTTATAGATTTTTTGCACGAAACATAAAAAATGAACCTTTAATTTGTGGTTTTGATGATTAGAAAATCGTAGATCGTAGATAATAGAAAAAAGAATGTCTATGGAGATTCTCAATCATCCAGGTCATGGTTGTCCCAAAAGTGCTTTTTCATGAGGCAACTGGATTTTCTGTTGTTGTTTTTTTAAGATGTTTTGCTTCTCATCCAAGAAGTGTTTTCAGCTCTGACTAGTGGTGGGAATGGAAGGATGAAAGTCCAGTTGCCGCTTGAAAAATCACCTTTGGAGAAAAAAGTGCCTTTTGTATATGTTGAGTCAGAGATAATTATATAATTATACTATATATTGCTGCAAAAGATACAGATTTCTTTTTGCACATTTGTCCTTTCATTTCTTTCATTTTTTCTTTCCTTTTATTTTGTATTAGTTTTTATTAGTATTTAATTTTCTTTTGAAAACTTTTAATAACATTTATACAAAAAAGTTTTTTGTAGACTCTGGAAATTTGTTTACAGAAAAGATAGCTTTTAATGTGATCTAGGAAATAAGGTAAATAGGTGGAGCAAATTGCCGAGCAAATTGCACATTACTTCTGCAGAATATTTTATGTTAGAAATAACTGCTAAATTGTTAGGAGGAAAGGACAAGAAGTTGTAAACTGTGTAAATGTAAGAGATTATTAGTGTAGGTTATTATTAGTAAGAGTAAAATATTATTATTGGTAAGAGCCTCGGTGGCGCAATGGTTAAATGCAGCACTGTAGCCTGTCTCTGCTGACTTGTTCAGCAGGCTGTTAGATCGAATCCCCAGGCTCAGCCTTCCATCCTTCTAAAGGTCGGTAGAATGAGAATCCAGATTGTTTGGGGGCAATAGGCTGACTCTGTACCTGAGTGTTGTAAAGCTCTGATAAGCAGTATATAACATCGGAGTGCTATTGCTATCTCTGTTATAAGCCACCCAGAGGCCTTCGGCAGTTGGGCGGCATAAAAATGTAATTAATAAATAATAAATAAAATAAATTATTAATAAGAAAGCATTATTTTTCCCTTGTGTTAATGGTGAGAGCTTATCTCTGTCAGCCATATAGTCATATTTTCTTAGAAGCTTTGAGGCTGCCACAGTTAGAGCCTGAGAATTTGGGAGGGGGGAATTCTTAGTGAGTAGTAGATTAGACTCAACAACATTCCTTTTTAAAGTGAAGGACATGTCAGCTTGCACCTGGATGGGAGTGGGTGAAGGAATGGCTTCTAACAGAACGATATTTGATTGGGCCATGTGATGAAGTGATGGGTGCAGGGGATGGATCTTTGATTTTCACTTGGGAAAGGGAAAACCCGGAACTCTCAGATTCGGGTTTTCCCAGATGTGCCAACATGACTTCTCTAATAAATTCTTAATTGTATGGACTTTGTCTCTGAATGCTGAATGGAAATGGGATGCTTCTTTGGAATGCTGACAATCTCCATTTATCTCGTATCAATTCTCTTCTGAGTTCAGCTTATACCTTCCATTTGTTTTCTTTCTAGGTACTGGTAAAATTATGGATTTTGACATTTGCAATTTCTGATAAGCAGCATTAGGCTCTCCATGTCAGAACACCTGTATTTTTCATAATTCTCCTAGGTCTTTCTTTATATTATGTTTGTTTGTTTGTTTGTTTGTTTGTTTGTTTATATCCCACCATTTCACTTAATGTGGATAATCCATATTGGATAATACATCACTACTGGAAATATATCATGGAATTTTGTTTTTGTACTTAATAACTAGCAAGAATATTGTATGCCCAAGGATGGAAATATGTGGCACTATCTGCAATGGAGGAATGGTTGGTGAAAATAATGGAACTTGCAAATATGGCTACATTGACTTTTTAATCAGAAAAATATATAATATCTATGCTTATTGCTAACTAGAAATTGTTATGGACTTCTTGTATGAAACAAAAAAACCCAAACTTACTATTTATGGTTTTGATGATTAGGCAGAATATACAATAGAAAGAAGACAATTATGTTGTAACCATAAAGGAAGAGGTGAATTGATAGTTTTATTTACAACTGCCTTACAAAAGATCAAAGCTACTGATTTGTATTTTTGTCTTTCTTTTCTTTCCTTTCTTGCACTTTTACCTTTCTCTTCGTTTTCTTTTTCTTTCCTTTTTCCACTTTGCATTAATTTGTATTGGTTTTTATCTTCCTTTTTTTAAAAAAAACTTTAATAAAGTTATATTTTAAACAGACACAAGATCATAGCAACTCAAGTCAAACCATAACTAAAATACATGCATTAACACAGAGATGTCCTAAAAATAATTCAAAAGGCCATGCTGAAGCTCTGTATGCATGTTCTGAATTAATTTGATCATGAGAAACCTTGACTCTGAAACCTTCAGGTTTTATCCCTTTTGCTTTGGGGGATGATGGGGCAAGAGAATAGGGTTCAGAGTCCATTGCAAGAACTCCCCTTAGAAAAATCCATCACTTGCCAGATGCTGTCTTTTGGTTTCTCACTTATAATGCACTTAAAGTGAAAAGTTAGGTTTCTGTCCAGGTGCACAGCGAAGGAAGACTTGCTGTTCTGTTCTTTTTTTTCCTTTTGCAATTGAAAGACACTTGTACGCTCAAGAATATCCTTCTTTGAGCTGGCAGAAACACATGCTTTTCCTTTGCAGAGCCTTTATGCCTTAACAGATGCCTGGCATATAAATGTTCAACAAATATGTTTTTCTCATTCCCTCATCTCCATGTTAGGGAAAGCTCACTGAGATTCTGCCAGGGAAACGTTGACTGTACATAATGGTTGGCATTTTTATTTCTGTTCCTCATTACCAATTTGTTTCCATTCAGTTGTGCTCTTGTGTATTCAGTTCTGTTTTGGAAGTGTATGCCTGAGCAACTGGGAACGTGTTTTGGGACTATATAGTCTCTCCCCTTGCATTCTTCAGTTTTCAACAACTGAATCACATTAACTATCATGCCTCTTTCCATTCAGAATTACAAAACTAATGAACAATGACTGTTATAATTAGGATTTAAAATTGCAAATCAGAGAAACCCAATGGCATAGTTAAACCCAATAGTCTGGTGGTATGACTGCCACATATTTATTTTGGATTCTTCTAGCAAGGCTGTATCCATAGATCTTTGGGACTACATATTCTACCTCTGCCTTCCTGTAGTGATTTGGAAGTTCTTATCACCACTTCCTTATTTGGCAACTTCCCTCTCATTATTAATCCTGGCATGTAAGAGAGAAGACACCCAGAGCCTATGTATTTTACTAGCAAATAAACAGAAGAAAAGGATTACATCTGAGATGAATGAATGCTGATTGAACTCAGATGCATCTGAGGGATGCAGGGAGGAATGTGCAAGGGTGCGTGTGAGGATGGGCAAGTAACTTGCGTGCTCTTTGGTGTAGTTCTCTTTCAAAATTTGTGTGGTTTAAGGAACTGTGAAGTAGGAGTTATTTTCAGAATCAACCTTATAATTTAGAGCAACCAGTTCTTGGTTGCTTATTTTCTGGCCAAATCTTGTAGCCTTCCACAATCAGAGTTCCCAATATAATGTCCTTTCAGTGTTAGGATCATTATAATTATTAGCTACCATGGCACTAGCCTAAAAAATCTAGAGCACATTTGTTGGACAATAGCCAAGTTTGGGGAAGATTATACATGAGTTCATGCAATATACTAAGCAGTATCATTCTTCGTAGGGATTGTTCAACAAATGATAATTAATGGAGTCATGACTTAATGAGTGATTGAGGGCAAAAGAAGAAAGGGACAACAGAAAATGAGGTGGCTGGATGGAGTCACTTAAGTAGTTGGTATGAGCTTAAATGGACCCAGGTGATGGTAGAGGACAGGAAGCCCCGGAGGAGCGTTGTCCATGGGCTCCTGATGGGTTGGACACGACTTTGCGGCTAACGACAACAAATGGACTTGGCCAAAATGCCAATAAAGATGTGAGAGATAAACAGCAGGACCAAGGAACTCCATTTGGTTACCCAGCTGTATTAGAATTCCTGTGCAGCTGCATTCAGTGCTGAAGAGCTATTTAGACCTACCTGCAATTATATCTTTGTCTCCGCCATCAAGGAGTCTGGTCCCAGATGCATAATGATTCTAATCTCTTTAAAATACAGACAGCTTGAGCTGTTTTTATTGATCAGTAGCAAACTTAGAAAGAGGCCCTGCAATATAATATGATTAGTGCCCAAGCAATGCAGTCAAAGCCATTACAGATTCAGCAGTGACACTGTTTTCAGGACAACCTGACTTACAAATGGCTGTTCCTCATCTCAGTGGAACTAGATAGCTTCTTTTTGTACTTCCCAGAGAACTTTTATCTGTAATTGATTCTTGGCCAGATTCCATAGTGCAATTGTTTAGGATGTGATGCTGTTTTTCCCCCTCCCAGATTGATGGCTGGGGTTTCAGATGAGCAGGATTGATGCCAGCAGCCAAACTGTGTAGCTTTCCAAGTGTTGGGTTTTTAAGGCAATGGGATATAGAAAGAATTCATTTCAGCCTACTCGCTGTTGCTAAAATATGAAGCTTAAATCAGAACTGAGAGACAAGTCAATTCTGCCCCTCTTAACTTCTGCACTGAGAACAGATAAGAATATTACAGCAGGAAAATTGGAATAGGAGGTTTATATTGCTCTCAGCCAAGAATTGGTGCTCCAGTAGGATGTACCATCTCACATTGGAACCATGTGAAGTTAAGAGTTTTCCTGTATCCCACTTGTAGCTCAGTTATCTTCCTCCTGACCTGTTCCATAGAGTTCTCTTCAGCCAGGTTACCAAGCATAACCGAAGCAGACAGGAATATCAGTGTCCCTCAAAACATTTTCAATGGTAGCAGCCTAGACAAAAGGAGGCTATAGGGAAAATAATGCCTGCCATGGAATGTACATCTTTCAAGCCATAATATAAAAAGCAGTTGTGTGGGGAGTTGAAAAGGCAGTACTCCCCAGTGGTTCAATCCCATTTGCTTGGATGACTCTGCATTTAACATACATGCAAACAAGCAATCGTCTTACTTAGCAATTTGGGTTCATGTTATTATGTAAAATGACCTCCTGCTTGGCAAACAGTGTGATATAGTAGATTTGGAAGGTATATAAACTGCTTTAATAATAATGTACCGATCCTGCAACATGCAGCTGGCAGTGCAGCTTGGTTTTGTTCCCTTTGATGAAGAGCTGAAACCTGATATTTCACTAAATTAGTTTCCCTCAATCTGGTACTCTCCAGCAGTGTTGGACTATAGTTCCCATCAATTGCCATGATGGTTTGGAATGTTGGGCTCAACAAGCTGGGAGGGAATCAATTTTAAATGTCTTGAAACATTTTCACTTTTGTTTTAACAGAGAGCAACAGAATCTTCTCCCTGATCCACAAAGGAGTATTTTTTTCCAGCCCTCATATTTATTTTGTGTATATTCTGTAAGGATGAATAGACATTTATATTCCACCTTTATAATTTTTATAAATAAGGGACAAACACATCTAATATTTCTTTCTCCTCCTATTTTCCTCATAACAACCACTCTGTGAAGTGGGTTGGGCTGAAAGAGAGTGACTAACCCAAAGTCACCCAGCCAGTTTTCATCGAGAATTAGAATTCTGTCTCCTAATTTCTATCTTGGATTCTTAATCACTGGACTAAATATATCTCTCACATATGTCTCTCATAACTCTATGTGTGATTATTCTCGTCAATGGAAATCACAGTGAACCCACCTAATGGAAATAATGTTTATATTTCTACATGTAAAGTCAGTATTTAATCCTTAGAGGGGAATCCCTTCCTCTACCAGACTTTAGAAGTGTGTGTGATCTTGCTTTTGCAGCTGAATGGGGTATCCACAGCATTGTCAGAGCTGCAAGCTTTTCAGAATAACAACACATCTTTAAGAATAAAATTGAGAGGAAATTTTCCAAAACAATCAAATGAAAACTGAGCATCCCCAATGGCATCTGGATGCTGGGTCTGCAAGCAAGCAGAAAATCATGTCAGCAGAATCAAATATCTTAGAATGCAATTCTGATTGGCTGAAATATGAAACCAAGCTTCTATAGAGTAAGATTTTGTTGAAGATTTCAAAACAGGAAATAATTACTGTATGGGTCAAAAAGCCAATGAGACACATTTGATTAGATCCAGAAATTCACAGAAATCTCCACAAAGCCAGGAAACCCATTCAAAAATTGGGAGCAAGTTGTTTCTCAGTCTAACCCAGAGGTCTCCAAACTAGGCAACTTTAAGACTTTAAGCATAGCTGGCTGGAGAATTCTGGGAGTTGAAGTGCACAAGTCTTAAAGTTGCCAAGTTTTCTGGGAGTTAAAGTGCACAAGCCTTAAAGTTGCCAAGTTTTTGGGGACCCCTGGTCTAACCTATCTTTTTAAGTTATATCTGTTTTGAGAATAATGAAACAGGGAAGCAGTGATCTCCTTAAGAAAAGACAAAATATAACTGAAAATTAATAAATACTGGGTGATCTTTGGTTAAGCAATGTGTTTAAACTTTTCATCCCAATGGCCTTGTGGATAAGAGTAGAAGGCATTCATAGTTCTTTAAGTTCCTTGTAAAAATATATTATTTATTTATTTATTAAAATTTATTATTACTATTGCCAAAATATGTAAACTGAAGATTACATACCTTTAAGATGGAGCAAATTAGAAGTAATTTTGAAGATCCCTGCACTGTGCATCTAGCCTTTTGTTTTTATATTAATTATAGGCATAGCAACCAAAGGTTATGTTTTCTATAGCAAGCTGTTTTTCTAGTTAAAATCATTCCTCACTGCTTCTTGTTCTAATAAGGAAAATCTGCAGATAACTTTATTTATTTATTTATTTATTTATTTATTTACTTACTTACTTACTTACTTACTTACTTACTTACTTACTTACTTACTTACTTATTTATTTATTTTGCTGGATTTATACCCCGCCTCTCTTCCCCGGTCAAGAACTGGTTGCCCTTGCCTTTTTCTAGGGCTGAGAGAGCAGCATTGGCCATCCCCCAGCTGGCTTTGTGCCTAAAAGAGGAGTAGAACTCACACTCTCCTACTTCTATCCTTCTCCCTTCATGCTGAAGATCCATTTTGCCTTTCAAGATTAAAGGGATTAAAACAAAAAACCCTTCCTTTCCCGTACAGCAAAAGATACAGGAAGAAAAAAAAATGTCACTTCTCCCATTTCTCAAAGCAAACCCTAAACCGCATTTTCAGACTCTTTCCAGGCCAACTGCAGCCTTGTTGTGGGCATTGTCCTATTTTGCAATTGGTTTCCTTCTGGTAGTATTGCAACAGATTTACTGATTCACTTGAAGATACTGATTTTTCCAAAGTATTGAATCAACGGATACTTCCGTTAAAACTAAGTGGTTCATTAGGTGAGATTATAACCAACCGAAAAAAGTAGTTCACGGGTAGAATCCAAGGGAACCCACAGAGGGGGGATCCTTCCTCACATGGGGCTGCAATAGAGTCATTCAGCTCAGGCAGGTGGGGCGTAATGAGCGATATCCCACTGTAGTCCATCCCATTCATCCATATTCCAGAATCACTTTTTTCCAAGTGACCATCCAGGCTATGAAATCTTCTGTTTAAATGCTGGAAAAATGACAAGACAAGAAGCTGCTAAGGCTTTGCCAACTGTCCGTGAGGCAGATACAAAATAGCTCGCTGGGGCAAAAGGACGAATGTCTCTAGGCGACTTCTCAAATATGGAATGTGAGGGTTAAATCTGACTGTGCTTGTTGCATTAGAGACATTGTTCTTTCTATACTTGTAGAAGCCCACAAAGCTGACTGCATGATAGTCAACAGCATACTAATCAGACATTGCGAGTCATGAAAAACAGTTATGGTTACAGCTTGGACTGAAGAAGCTGATAATATTATGAAAGCAAGGAAAGATCAGAGGGAGTTACTGAGTGAGCGAGTAGGGTGATTATCATCTTAACCAAATTAGTTATAAACAGTAATAATAGCATGCTCTGGACACCAGCAGGCCCACTCAGGGTTCAAACATAATTTTGCAAAAATAGCTGCTGATGTAATCTGCTCAGAGTTGCCTTAAGCCACGAGATGGGTGGCAAATAAATATGATAATCTGGCTATGTGACAAACCACAACAATCAAAATTATTCACTGTGATTTACCTGCCCCAGTGAAGCCAGCTGACAGGGCAAACCAAGCAAGTGACTCAAATCACTACAAAAATTTGATCCCTTTTCACAGTCATAACAATTTTCACAGAGTAATATATTTATTAATCTTCTATCCTCCATTCCTAAAATAGTGCTTAACATATTTCGTACTACATTCTGCAATATATATATATATATTGTGTGTATATATGTAAGTCTTGGTGCTAGAAAGTACACCTATTAGGGAACCACACTTTTATTTATTTAACAGATCTGAGTTGACAGGCTCTTTTATTGCACTTTTATTCCAACTGGTTGTACTGAACATCAAACCAGGCAGCAAATGTGGGAAAATGCCTAATATTTCTGTGGGTTGATTTAAGTATGATCTGCAGGACGCGTCCATTTCCATTTCTACTTAATCAAATCAAATCAAATCATTTACAGGTAGTCCTCAACTTACACCCCTTTGGTTAACAGTAGCTTGAATTCATGTTGGCCTCCCCAAAAGTTACAAAATATAAATATAAATTTGAATTTATTACCATTGCCCCATTCCTATGGTCACATGGTCATAATTTGGGCAATTGGCAATTAGATTGCATTTACAATTGGTCACAATGTCCTGTGCTCACATTCACATGATCACAATTTGTGACCTTTTTTTTGCCAGTTTCCAGCAAAAACTGACATTGGTTAAGCTGTATTTGTATTTATAATCATGCGATTTAACTTACAACCATCATAAAATGGTTGTAAAATTGGGTCCAGTCACTTGACCAAAATGAATATTCCAGTCCCAATAGTGCTTGTAACTCCAGGACTTGCCGTACTTTGCTATCTACCATGTGCAAGTTTTATACGTTGCAAAAATAAATGTGGCTACAGTCAGAGTTACCTTGAGATCTTCTCTTGCCAATAAAAGGATGTTAGTAAATGTTTATGATAAACAAAAAAGTTATAACACAACAGAATATGAGTTTGTGTTTCAATGTTACCATCTTTATAAGGAGGGAGTCTTTCTGCATATGAAATGAAATCTTCTATCCAGCTGATAGTATAATATTGGGCCATAATAATATAATTGCTGGATGAAATGTATTGTTTATTAACCTGACTAGGTATTTCAGAGGCTGCTTTGAAGTGTATATTGATATGTTCCAGCTGTACACTTTTGAGAGTTTATGATATTCTGTTTTCTGTCAAGAACCTTTGCTTAAGCACTGCCATCACCTGATCATGTCCCAAGAGCACGAGGGTCTCCTTGAAAAATCCAGTTTCATATAATTATTTGTCAATTTAGAATTTTCAGGAAGAATCATATTTATCAATTAATGTTAACTGTATCAGACATGAAATTGGAAATGAACTATTAATGAGTACTTGAACATACAAGTGATGGCCTCATTTCAGGATTTGTAAGTTTTGCCTCCAACCTCAGGGCAACCTTAGGCATGTATTTCGCCATTTGGATTCATTTTCTTGGGGATTTTGACTGCGCCCTTTCCAAACCCTGATGCTAAATTCGTGGATTTCATAATGGGATAATGTGTTGGTTTCAAAAGGTTCGATGGCAGCTGTTACAGAGGCACCTCTGGAGATAAAGAACAAGAATTTCTGCTAAATTCCTCTGGGCCATTTCCATTTCACTTAAGAGGATTGTAAATTGATAACTGTGGCTGTGTAAGAAACAGAACTCTCCCCAAAATCAGTCAATGTGGCTAGAGATCTGTGATTATAAGACATTTGGATTGTCTTTTCTTATTTTATATTAGGAACCAAGTTACAGAGATACCCTCTTATATTAAACCATGAAATAATTGGGAGGCAGCAGAATCAGTGCAGATTTCTCTCTGATTCCTTTTTCCCAATTCCAGGGATGACATGATCTAAGGCTGAGGTAAAATGGCATATTAAAGAGTGCAAGATAAGCACAGCTGAAACTAAGGTTGAGGAAAATAAAGCACACATATTAATTTCAAACCACTGGGATTAAGGCAAAGGAGAATCTTAAAAAAACAAAAACAAATCATATGTTTCCTTTCAAATTCAGAAACACTTTTCACCTGAAGAAGCATCCGCTTAGGCCTTGGGTCTGCCAAATCCGAACTGAAAGGGAAGAAGATTCCACTGCAAACAAGGATGAACGTGACTATAAAAATGGTTGTCAAAGATATTAAGGTCATCTTTGTGCTTCTGGACAGATAAATAAAGCTGAGCTAGGAAAAAAAACGAGAAATAAAAGAAATTGATTATTTTTACTGAATTATTCTTAGAAAACAAGTATGTCAAGCAAACTGAAATGTTAAATTTGTTAAAACAAACCATTTTATTTCTTTAAAACCTATCTTATTTATTTATTAAATTTAATTTTAATTTTTTAAGTTTATGGTGAATCAGAAATCATCAGAGATCAGCTAGTGACTTTCCCAAAACCATCCACAATGTTTCTTGTATCACAGGCATTTGATTTTGCGCTTCCCTTGACTGAGAGATGGATGAAAAAAGTTAAGTATTCATTTCCTAGTTCTACAAAACATGCCTTTATGAAGAAACTAAAAGAAGGTTTAGTCTTTAAAGCTGCAGAGATATCTTAACAAATTCTCAGAAGTGGTGGTGATGGGATTAGGAAAATTTCCCAAAATTTAGTACCCTTGCAGGTACTAAATAAGCTGCAAAAATCTATTGATCAATTAAGAGGGAAGACATAATTAGCAACAAAAAGGCACAAAACTTTATTTTTTATTACAGAATTTTGATTTATTTCTATTTCCAAGCCCATTCCAAAGATCGTGAACTGCACTAGCTGTCCTACACAAATGAAAATCTACAAAAGATAGAGGACATGGAGAAGAATGAGAGCTGGAAATAGTTATTTGGAACTGCAGGTTATGGTCACCACAGAACGGGAAATTATCCATTTTAAGCCACAGGATACAGTTAAATTTCACAATTTTTTACCTTGACTTCTCTGTGTTCTTTCAGTTCTTTTTTCCTTTCAGTTTTTGTGAGAATAAGAGGAAGCCAAGAGACAATACTCAGTAAGATGCAAAAGGCATGCTAACAAAGTGCTATGGTATCATTCAATCTAGGGGAAATTTACCTCATCTGACAAACCAGTCTAGACCAAATTATTTTTAATGACTAAAAAAGAATTGAGTGCAGCACACATGTATTGCCTGATTCAAATTTTTGCCATGGGACATTTCTAACTCTGTACTGTATAGAAGACCCTAATTGGGCATTTGCAGATTCAATTGATAAACCACGCCGTCTAACCATAGATGTGCTTACTAAAAAAGTAATATTGCTTCAGAGTATTAGGAGGTGGCTGGAATAAGAAGTGAAATATTGTCTATCTGTCTATGTCTTCTCCATTATGTACAAAGAAGATAGCAAGACATGCACTTCAAAATTATCCCGGATATCCCTCATTAATTGCAATTCTGCTTGCAGTAAAAAAAAATCATTTTTTGATTGTATTTGGTCATTCACAGCAAATTTTTTCATGCCTTCTTTCTTCAGGTAAGAACACTGACAGGACACGGTGCTTAAATATACTGTTCAAAAGTTATTAAATAAGATCAAGTCCATAGAATTCAAGCTTTTAAAATTATCTTACCAAATAGGAAGACAGAAGTATGCATATTACAATGATACAAATGCCCATGACTACATCAGGCGGAGCTTCAGAACCACTGCGCCCCATGATGGGCACTAGCATTTCAAATACAAGCCGGATGAGGTACATTAAATAGAGATATGGAATAAACATTCCCAGGAGATAAACTGTTACAAATTTAATTGTAGCACCTGTAACAGAGACATAAACAGATTATAATGTAGAAATTGTAGCTATTGACGTTTTACCGACGTCCCCACTCACAGCGTTCTATAAGTTATCTGGTATAGTATTATGTAAATATAATTCTATCTGAAGGCAATTATTGTTTTTTTCTTAGAAAACAGGTAAGATGACTTAACAGGTTAAACAATGGCTTGAAAAGCAGGTGAACCAGATTTTCTGACAATGTGAATCATCATAGCTCTAGCAGGAGCATTTTAAAAAGTGGATACATGCCAGCAAGTCTTCAGCGCAAGACATGCTTACTCAAGAAGGGGAACAATGGAACAAGAACGGAACAAGTCTAAAAATGCAAGCTGAGAAGGAAGTGGAGAAAGAAATTACTAAAAGGCTAAGGTTCTTTATTTCTGACTGATAAATAAGAAGGGATTTGATACTTGATTGTACAAATTTGTTATAGTGTTTCAACATAGCATGAATTGTTCTTCATGCTATGGCCCTATAAAAAGCCTATGAAACAAATTTATGCATTTCTATAAATTGGTATGTCTGTTTCCTGGTACACGGAGTTGAGTGGAACTTAGTTTCAGCGAAACTGGAAGAAACATTGAGAGCCACATTGGAGTCTCAACAACAGCAAAATGCAAGTAAATTGGGAAAGATATGTATCACTTACAACATCACTCAATAAATGATGTGCAGTGAACATGTTTGTTTTTGCTTCCAATTAAAAACCAAGTTAGAGGGATATATCCATGGTATTTAGTATAGGTTAGCTACTTCACATGCACATTTTAACAACTGATTTGAATAAGCTGTGATGACCAAGCATGACCAAACTGACCTTTACAAAGTAACACATACTCTTTTAAAACATATTCGAGAACCAATGATCAATAATTCATTCAATTTTTTTCAATACAAATAAATACCAAATATGAATTTTAAAAGAATGAGCAGGAAGGTCTGCACATTGATGCCTAAGCCCACATATTTTAAAGGGGATATACGAGAAGTGTGCGATGCCAACCGTCAAAACTGGTAAATCTGCTTCCTAGTACATTTTTTAATTTAACAATTTTGCTTTTCCTTTTTTCTTTCCAACTTCCTATTTCTTCTCCTTATGCAGAAGATTGCAAAAAAAAAAAAAAGGCATAGAGTGTTCTTATCAGATATGTGAACTACATGAAATGAAATTACATCAGGGGCTGCATTTGGCTTGGTGGGCTCATGCCTTACAGCAAGTGTAAAGTCCCTAGTACCTCCTTATGGCATGGGAATACTCTGGAGTAGCTGATGCCAAAATTGGTTTGCAATTTTAGAGTTTACTAGGGGAAATGTCACAATGAATACTATAAACCTTGTTTAAAATTTATAGCATCTTATACCATCTAATTTAAATATTTACTTACTTACTTACTTACTTACTTACTTACTTACTTACTTACTTATTTATTTATTACATTTTTATGCCTCTCAACTCCCGAAGGACTCTGGGCAGCTTACAACAAGGATAGCAATAGCACTCAGATTTTATATACTGCTTGTCAGGGCTTTACAACACTCCCCAAGCAGTTACAGGGTCAGCTTATTGCCCCCAACAATCTGGGTCCTCATTTCACCAACCTTAGAAAGGATGGAAGGATGGAAGGCTGAGTCAACCCTGAGCCTGGTGAGATTCGATCTGACAACCTGCTGAGCACGTCAGCAGAGACTGCAGTGCTGCATTTAACCACTGCATCACTGAGGCTCTTTTTGGGGGTGGTTGTTTGTTCACTATGGGGCGTCTTTGCCAAAACTCAAAAAATAAATGCTAGTTTTCAGCAAAAATATCATAAATTGTAGTCATGTGACTACAGGACTCTGCAAATGGTTGTAAATCCAAGCAGGTTGCCAAGACTCTGAAATGCAGTCATGTGACCGGAGGGGCAGCCATTGCACTTTGGAACTGGGTCCGTCGTAACTTCGAATCTATGCTAAGTGATTGGCCATAAGTCAAGGACTACCTGTAGTCCAGACAAGAAACCCCCAAATAGGACGACTAGCTCTGTCTTTATTGTAAGATACAAGAAGGAAAGTATTTTCCCTTCTTTTCCTTCTGCTCTCTGGAAAAATAGGGAGGGTCCCTCCTCACCTTCTCACATGTGCCGGCTGAGCTAGGTAAGCTCTGGGGCGGCACATGGTCTCAGAGGCCTCACAGCGGTTTAAAACTGGTTGAGAGGCAATGCGGGGTGGGGTCACCGGAGCCTTCGTTGCAAGGCTGGTGGGGAGGTTGCCGGAGCCGCTTTAAAGCAACTCTGGAGTCTGCACGGCTTCGTTGCGACCCTGGGGGGGTTGCCGGAGGCGCTTTATTTATTTATTTATTTATTTATTTATTTATTTATTTATTTATTTATTTATTTTTATTTTTTTATTTTTTTATTACATTTTTATGCCGCCCAATTCCCGAAGGACTCTGGGCGGCTTACAACATGGATAGCAATAGC
>JANHGC010010611.1:51683-64207 GCA_027560395.1 Boaedon fuliginosus | reverse complement strand
TTGGTCACGGTACTATTTAATTCATCAAAGAATTTTTTTTCCAAATGTATGGGAATTGTTTGAAACAAATATAAAAAAGTGAGGTAACACGTTCATTTTTACAGTTGCTATTCTACCCATTAACGACACTTGCAAATTTTTCCACCTTTCCAGATCCTCTTGTACTTGTTTCATTAATTTATCATAGTTGTCTTTTTTTATTGTAGAACATCTTGCTGATATACAAATTCTGTGTAAATAAATTTAAGTATACTTCAAGGCGCCCCACTTGCCATTGAAGTAGTAATCCAAACTGGCCCCAAAAAGAAAAAACACTCACCTCCTGTCCAAAAGAGAAAACTTTTGCTAAATACAATAGATAGATTAAGTAAAAGAAAAAAAGAAAAGAAAAGAAAAAAATTATAATCCAATTTTGGCCCCCAAAATCCACCCAAATAGTAAATAAAAATAAAAGAATAAAAGTCAATAATAAAAAATCGTAAGAGAGAATAAAAAGGGACAAAAGAGGGAAAAAAGGGAAAAAAGAAAAAAAAGAAGAAAAAAATGGGTCCAGTGGTTTAATCCAAACACAATAGCTCAGTTCAGTCCAGTCCAGTTCCGTCTAATTCAATCTGATAGTGTTATTTTAAGTCTTATAGTCTTAAAAGTCTTGAAAAGTCTACAAATGTCCATGGGGGGGGGAGAGAGAGAGTAAAAAAAGCAAAATTATTCCCTTCTCCCCTAGTCTATTTATCTTGTTTTCTGTTGTTGCTGCAATCCATTCCAAAAAAGACAAAGCAGTCTCCACCTTTCTTCTTCCTCTAACAACAAAGACAGTTCATGCTTTTAATAAGCACTTCCTTCTTCTTCTTCAATTCTTCTATCTTCCACTCTAAATCCACACCAAGTCTATCTCTGCTCAGAATCTCTTCCCAAATCACAGTCCAACATTAAAGAATAAATGAGAAAAAACCGTAGGCAAACAGTCTGCTAATATACAGTCTCTCACATTCCGGAAACAAAGTATCTTCACCGTCAGGAACTTTCACTCATTTGGAGCCACCGCTTGCGCTGTCACCATTTTTTTAAAAAAATCAGCTCAGGTTTTTAAAAGGCAACTTTTTTCCTTTTATAGTTCAAATGGAGAATTCTAATATAAGTCAAGGCAAAAAGCACTTACTGATGTAGATCCCTCAATTCCTTTTCTCATGTAGCAACGATATTCGTTTTCTTAACTTTTAACTTTCTTCCGTGACTGCCCCGGCTTGATAGCCTCAAGTTCCCCCGAAAGGGGTGAAGAGAGGCGGGATATAAATCTAATAAATAAATAAATAAATGAATGAATAGCCACTGGCTAGCTGCTTTTCTTCGACTCGGTACTGGATGAAAACCGTATGATTCAGAGGAGATAAGGCGAGTCTCCTCCGTTCCCAGGTTCTTCCTCTTCCCTTTGACCCTCCAGGTCAAAGTTAGGCTTAGTCCTGAGCCCCCGAAATCGAAAGAATTCCAGAGGTTCCCACAGCTAGCTGTGGAGGAAGCCTCTGGTATCGCCACGGTTTGGCCACGCCCCCGGAATCACAGCACAAGTCTTGTCCATAGAAATTGTGCAGAAGAGTAATTTTGATGATAGAATAAAATAGCTAAGCTTCCAAAGCAAGATGATAGAATAAAATAGCTATGCTTCCAAAGCTTGTTTACTGCAATTAAGGTGGAGAACCTGGGAAATCATAACTAGGACACGAGAACAGAATGGCTAAAATTAGTATTAAAGCCAGCCTGTTTCTGGGTTAAATAAACTGGCCTCCATCTTCACCCACATCTTTAATAAATCACTAGAGACATGCTACATTTCTTCTTGTTTTAAATGCTCTACTATCATCCCAGTACCGAAAAAAACTACCATCAAGCAACTGAATGATTTCAGACTGGTTGCCCTAACATCTGTGGTTATGAAAATCTTTGAAAGGCTATTGCTGGCCCACTTGAATACCATCATGGATCTGCCACTAGACCCATTGCCATTCACCTACCAAGCTAATAGATCAAGAGACAATACTGTCAATATGACTCTATATTACATACATCTTGAGAACCCTATGCAAGGGTTCTCTTTGTCAACTTAGCTCTGCATTCAATACAATCATTCCTGATATTCTTCTAACTAAACTAAATCAACTGGCTGTACCTGACCACACTTGTAAATGGATCATAAGCTTCCTAATGAACAGGAAGCAGCAGGTGAAGCTAGGCAAAATCACATTAGATATCTGTACAATTAGCACAGGAACCCCCTCAGGGCTGTGTGTTCTCTCCACTTCTCTCTATACACCAGTGGTTCTCAACCTTCTTAATGCCGCAGCCCTTTAATAAAGTTCCTTATGTTGTGGTGACCCCCAACCATAAAATTATTTGGGAACACATATGGGAATATGTGTTTTCCGATGGTTTTAGGCAACCCCTGTGAAAGGATCGTTTGACCCCCAAAGGGGTCCCAGCCCACAGGTTGAGAACCACTGCTATACATCAATGACTGCATCTCAAATGATCCCTCTGTCAAAGTACTGAAGTTGGCAGATGACACAAAGTGATTGGTCTCATTCGAGACTGATGAATCTGCATACAGACAGGATATTGGACAACTAGCCGTGTGATTCAACCAGAACAATATTGAACTAAATACACTTCAAACTGTAGAAATGGTGGTAGATTTTAGGAGAAACCCTCCTATATAACCACCTCTTACAATACTAGACAACACAGTATTAACAGTAGAGACCTTCAAGTTATTTCTAGGCTCTATTATTTCTCAAGACCTAAAATGGACATCTAACATTAAAAAACATCATCAAAAAAGCACAACAAAGAATGTTCTTTCTGTGCCAACTCAAAAAGCACAAACTGCCCAAAGAGCTACTGATACAATTCTACAGAGGAATTATTGAGGGTGTCATCTGCACCTCTAAAACTGTCTGGTTTGGCTCTGCAATTAAACAAGACAGACATAGACTTCAACGGATAATTAGAACTGCAGAGAAAACAGTTGCTACCAACCTGCTTTCCATTGAAGACCTATATACTGCACGAGTCAAAAAGAGAGCTGCAAAAATATCTACGGACCCCTTACATCCTGGACATAAATTGTTTCAACTTCTACCCTCAAAACGCTGTTATAGGGCACTATGCACCAGAAGAACTAGACACAAGGACAGTTTTTTCCTGAATGCCATCACTCTGCTAAACAACTTGTCAGATCCCAGAAGATCTGCCAATCATTTGGAGATATGGAAGGAGGAGGGGAAGCTTGGGTTGTACCTTTCTATATGTTATAGGTTAAGTTTCGTTTATGACTTAAATTTCTATTCTGAGGGGGGAGCTTGGATCTTCAATATTCTCTAGACTGTACTTTAGGTTTTGTTTTCTCTCTTAACTTTCTTTTCCTCTTCCTAACTGATACGGGTAGGGGGAAGGTATCTCTGGAATGTTTCTATTACAGATGGCAGGAGCCAGTACCTTGTCCAACAGCCGGATGGTTGTTACCAAAACATCATGCTACCTGCAGATTGGCTGAATTCCCTGAAGATGTCATGGGGAGGGATTTATACACTTTTAACTATTATTGTTTTGTGGGGTTTTATTCAGAATTTGCTTTGATTTCTTGCATGTCACTTATATCCAATAAACGTTTTCCTAATTGAAGATTTGCACTTCATTAGTTCTTCCGTCTCTTGGATTATAAGCGAGGCAAGACCTGACAACATGTTTTCTGCATATCATGTATTTCAAATGAATCATTGTCTTAGTTTATATATATTAAAATTGCCCTGAGGATATTTACCAATTGGGTGGCAAAAAAATTAAATAAATTCATGGAACAACATATTAAATATATAAAATATTTAGTCTGCCCCAGTGAATTAAACTGCAGCTTAATTTGCAAAATAAAAGTTTAAAGCACAAAGTTAATTTCCAGCATAAGGTAACCAGGAGTTTTCTAATCCTTTTCAAATACTGTCAGTTATAAGGAAGGGCTGGTGATAGTGTGGGCCGGTAAGAGACAGAAACTAACATCTAACCATTGCTTCATGGTGTGGGTTTCTTGATTGTAACAAACTATGCTTTGCTTTGGGGGATGGATTTAGACATATTAAAATTCAACATGATATAATCTCATATTAATTAGTTCTGTTTGTGTTGTGTTCTTGAAAACTAGAAATGGAGAAAGCTGAATATTTCAATAAATAATATTTGTATTAATAGATTGGATTGATCCACAATAAAGTTTGTTTTTGGTTTAACATGTTTTATGAATACAATGTTGTGAGCCGCCTCGAATTCCCCTTGACCAGGGAAAAGAGGCGGGGTATAAATCTAATAAAATAAATGAATAAATAAATAAATACAAGAATTGTAGATCTAGAAATCATGGAGTTCTATGATTTTGTATGATAGGTAAGCACAGCTAATATTTCATTTTTAATCAGTTATAATAAATACCATCAAATTGACCTAAAAGCTGCATAGATTGAAAACAGACACTTGTTCAGGTAGCAGAACATAGAAAATTTATTTAGGTCCAAAATATTATAACCACTAAAGCAGGGGTGTCAAACTCAAGGCCGGATCCAGCCCGCAGAGTGCTTAGATCTGGCCTGCAGGGCCGCCCTTGAAACAGTGAAGGTCTGGCTCATGGTGCCACTGCCAATGAAAACAGAGTTTGGGAGGGCTGCATGCAGCCCTTCCAAGCTCCATTTTCGCTGGCAGCGGGTTGCAGGAGGCCATTGCAGCTGAAAATGGAGCTCGGGAGCCTATTTTCGCTGGCAGAGTGCTTGGACCACCACAACATGAGTGACGTTGAGTTGGCCATGCCTACCCTGGCAACGCCCATCCCAGCGCTTCGAGGTCAAACACAACTCTGATATGGGCCTCAATGAAATCGAGTTTGACACTTCTGCCCTAAAGGATTGGCCATACATGCAACATTGTTATTGCTGTTTATCATTTATTATGCTGGACTGCTGTTAGAAAATTGCTTTGAAGGGGTACAATGCCCTTCTCACAAAATAAGTTAATATACAACAGTTAAAAACCATGGACATTAAAACAAGACAGAAACAGATCTCTTAATAATCTTGTTAGCATTTTAATAGTCTGCCATGATGATTGTATGTCAGATTGTAAAAGTGGATCTGCAAATCTCTTGTGGGGAAGAGAAGGGAGAACGTTGAATGTATAACTTTCTGTATAACATCTCAATATTATTTAGCTGTGTATTAAATGTATTACAATGTATTTCTGCATCCTGAGACCAGAGGAACCTAGATTGCATGCTAGATGTGTACCTTTGGTTTATTACCTTCTATGTGTGACAGCTGGAATTTTTATAACCCCTTTCCTGCGAGATGGGATTTTAGGATCCTTAAGAACTTCCTCACTATTGGAGAATGTGGAGGAGGGGATTTCCCCTCCCTGGCAGAGATGAGAGACATTACCATGAAATGGTGTTATCAGTTTCCCAGGACAAACCTTAACAAAACATCTTAACACCTGTGGATTGGCTGCATCTGCATATGTCAGGAGGGAGGGGGGTCTCTACTCCCTTAAGTGTAACTGTTTGTGGCTATGTCCTAAAGCAAGAAAATATTGGAAATCAATTGGAAAATGGATCAAGGAGATAACAGGGAACAAATTGGAACTAAAACCTGAGATATATCTGTTGGGCATATTACCGGGTGGGATGAGAAAAGAAATACTATATTTGACAACACACATAATCACGGCGGCAAGAATTGTATATGCACAAAACTGGAAAAGCAGCGAAATACCAAATGAGGAGATGCTAATTAGAAAAATTTTAGATTGTGCCGAGATGAGCAAACTTACGATGATACTAAGAAATAAGGGGGACACAGACCACTATAAAGTGTGGAACCTATGGTATGATTGGCTAGATAAAAGGTAATACGGAAAGGAAGGGGGGAAAAAAAAGGGAAAAACCGAAGGAAAGCTAGATAGAGATAGATAGAGATATAGATAAGATAGGAAGAGAGATATTATTAGGTTTAGAACTGAGATATAGGAATAAGATGCAAAAAGTTAATGAGATGGAAATAAAACCACAATAGCCGCACACAGTTAGAAATATTTATTATTAACACACTATTGTTAATTGAGTTATGTTAGTAACTCTTAATGGCTGTACATAGTTGATTTTTGAATGGTTTTTATCAATTGTATTGCTTTTAATTCAATAAACTTTTGTAAAAAAAAATATATATATATACTCTCCTAAGCAAGTGTCACGTGGATTGCTCACAATGTTAAAATATACAAAAGAAGTGAGAGAAGGAATAGAGGGGGGAGGAAATCACCAGCCAATATTCAGCCAGCTGGACCAAACAGACGCGAGGCAGGGGGGCATGAAAGGAGAGGACAGGAGAAAGGTCAAAGTCATGGTCAAGGATTGATATGATTTGGGCAACTCAAGATATTAAAATGGGAATACAAAGAGCAGAAATAGAAATCAGCATGTGGGCAGATCATAAACCATTTTAGTTATATGGAAGCGGGAAAATAAAATAGGTAGATGGACCATGGGAACGGATATTTTAAGAGATGAAAGCTTTATAAAAGATTTGGAGAGAGAACTAACTTATTTTTTCAAAGAAAATAAAAAAGAGGAAACGACAGTTCAAAATGTGTGGGATACGGCTAAAGCATTTATAAGGGGCGTGGTGATAAAACATGTGGCTAGGAGGCAAAAGGAAAAAAGACGAGTAAGGGAAGAAATACAAGGGAAAATCAAGGTTGTAGAGACAGAAATGCAAGGAGATCCAGGAAAAAAGGGATTGGAAAATGAGAGGAGCCTATAGGTACACAAATTGAAAATATTAGAACAGGAGGAATTAGCAAATAAACTCAAAATAGTGAGGCAATATTTTTTCGAACATGCAAATAAAGTGGGGAGATGGTTGTCCTATAAACTTAAAAAAGAAAGAGAGAAAAAAACGATTGATCAACTATGGGACGAGAAAGGGATACTTAGGCATGAAACTAAAGAGAAGAAAGACATTGTTCGAGAATTTTATGCAAAACTATATAAAAAGGAGGATGTCCCAGAGGAAGATATAAATATTTAAGAAAGGCTAACCTACCCCAGATTTCAGAAGAGATAAGAGAGAGATTCAATGAACAAATTACGATTAGAGAACTAAGAGAGGCTATAAAAAAAACAGAAGATTAATAAAACCCCTGGAACTGATGGATTACCAGCAGAAATTTATAAACATTTCCAAGAACTTATAGAGCCCCAATTATTAGAAGTATACAATGAGGCGCTTTCAGAATTTAAAATACCCAAATCATGGTCTGAAACGTATATTACATTAATTCCCAAGGAGAATACATGCAAACAACAAATAAGGAATTACCGACCCATCTCTCTCCTCAATGCTGACTATAAGATATATGCAGTAATTTTAGCGGAACGTTTGAAGCAGTTTCTAAAAAGTTTTATACATCAGGACCAGAACGGATTTCTTCCAGGAAGACAACTGAAAAATAATGTAAGAATGATAATTGATGTATTAGAATATTATGAGATGCACCCAGAGAAACAAGTGGCACTAATGTTCCTAGATGCAGAGAAAGCATTTGATAATTTGGGCTGGGCATTCATGATAGCACAATTAGAATATATGAAATTTGGGGAAAAATTTGTAGGGACAATACGTAAAATTTATTCGGATCAAACAGCGAAAATTTTAATAAATGGAGAAATGATGGAAAAATTCGAAATAAATAAGGGTACGAGACAGGGCTGCCCGCTTTCTCCACTTTTATTCATACTGACGCTTGAGATTCTATTAAGACAAATTAGAAGCAATACTGAAATTAGAGGACTTCAAATTAGAAAGGAACATTATAAATTACAGGCATTTGCGGACGATATAGTTGTCATCCTGGAAGATCCGGAAGATACTGGACCGAAACTGCTAGAGGAAATAGAAGGATTTGGAGTTGTGGCAGGGTTTAAGATAAACAAAGAAAAGACAAAATTGTTAGTTAAAAATATGGTAAACAGGCAAAAGATAGAACTTGAAAGAACACTCGGGATACAAATAACTAAGAAAGTAAAATATTTAGGAATTTGGCTGACTATTAGAACAACATCGATTAGAGAAGACAACTATATCAAATTGGTAGGTCAAATTAAAATTGATTTAGAGAAATGGAAATCCCTACAACTATCGTTAATTGGCAGAATTGAGGCAATCAAAATGAATATTCTCCCAAGGCTTCTATTTCTTTTTCAGAACATCCCGCTACAAATTCCCAAAAATTATTTTAAAGAATTAGATAAAATAACAACCAAATTTGTATGGCAAGGGAAAAAGCCGAGAATAAAATTGAAAATGCTGCAAGAAGCGAAAGAGAGAGGTGGGTTCGGTTTTCCTGATTGGGAATTATACCATCAGGCTTCCATAATAACTTGGTTAAAAGATTGGATGGTACTAAAAAACACAAGATTACTAACAATTGAAGGACACGATCTACATTTAGGATGGCATGCCTATATGTGGCACGATAAAGTGAGATTGAATGGCATCTTTTTGAGACACTTAGTTAGAAAAGCAATTTGGGAAATTTGGATAAAATTAAAACAGAAATATTATGAAAAAATTCTGAATTGGATATCCATCGTGGAGGCGATTGTGTACCCAAACTTGCTGGGCCCGGGTAAAGCACCCACATATAAAGAGATATTAAATGAGAGAAGAGAGTTAAAATCAGAATCGGAACTTAAAGAACAAGGATTGGAAACAAATTGGTGGACATTGATATCTTTTTTTTTAACCTCCTGCAAATTGTCATTTAGGTCTATGATTTTGTTGTCTAAATTAGGAGTGTATGATGTTTCCAGGCCTGAATGGAACTGTACTCTTACAGAGAGGAGTAATTTTGTCCTTTGTCTTAGATGTAGCTCCTCCTATTTGTGGCTGCTAATTGTAATCTGCTAATAAGAAGCTGATACAAAGAGAACACTGTCAGATCACAGAACATACCATAATTGTTTCTGTCCATCCACTGGTCAGGCCCAGATGGAGTACAGTGTCCAGTTCTGAATGCCACAGTTCAAAACAGAGAGTGACAAGTTAGTTATAAAAATTATAAAGGGTCTGGAAATGAAGTCTTGTGAGGAATTCGATACATTTAATTTAGGGAAGAGACAACTGAGGGGAGATACAGTAACAATCTTCAAATATCTGAAAGTTGGTCACGTGGAAAAATGAGTTGATTCCTCATATCCTAAAGCAGGATTCTCAATCTTTTTGTTCATAGTCCCCTTGCTTAGCCCTGTGGACACCCATTTATAGTCGCTGTCAGCCAGCAAAAGGTACTTTACAGTCTTCCCTGTTTATGAAGCTAAACTGTATCTTAAACAGACTATGGCCCCCTAGAGAACCATTGCCTTAAAGCAATGGTCCCCAACTTTTGTGGCTTGGCAGCCCACCTGGGAGGGAGGAGAACCGGGGTGCATGAGCGGTGGATTGTTGGTTGTGGGACGTGGCCCAGAGGTTGGGGACTCCTGCCCTAAAAAATCAGAACCAATCGATTAAAACAAACAGAAAACAAGTTTAGGCTACTTGCAGCCAGTAGCAGTAGTGGCAATCATCATATACGGTCAAAACAACCTTCTTCAGCTTTTCTCTAGATGTGTTGGGAATTCATCTCCCCAAAATGCCCAGATGGATCATCTGGACTTCTGGAGAGCATTAGATTAAAGAAGATGGCTTAGTATTAACTTGTTTAAACTAGTGGGGGAGAAGCTAGCCACAGGAATAAAAGCCATTTTATAGCAAAATCATGCCAATTATAGTGATCAAAAGCTGCACTGCCAGGAATTCACTCGTGATAGTCATGAGAGTTAGCTAATCCTAAGGAAAAATGAAAAAACCTTTCATAGCTCAGCCAGACCCTGGATGTATAGGAACTGGTAAGACTCAGAATTTTTATTTACTAGGTTTTATATTAAATTTCAGCTGTGTAAGATTCCTTATTTCTGAAAAATAAATTTGATGCAATTGATGGAGTCATTATTTTACTTCCGTGCATAATTTACTACTTTGCTATTAAACAATACCACACTTTTGTTTTTAGACTATTGTGAAATCAGGTTTCAGTGTTTTAAAATTCAGTATTAAAACTAACTAATATTCTAAGTACCCATAAATAGACAGTCATCAAAACTAATGAATTTTTATGGTGCTTTTGTCGCTGCTTTTTAATTGTGCGATCTTTGTTTGAAATAAAGTTAAATGAATGAATGCTGTTTTGATTCTGATCTTGCAGAATGTTAGTCTGCTTACTGCCTTTAATTGGATTTATATAGCATAATTATGGCTAACCCAAAGTGTGTATATATTTTTCTAAGGCTGAAGTCATACAAATTAGATTAAACCATTCAGCTTGATTTAGTATGGATAATTAATTTTCTTTGGGTATTTATACAAATGTCAACAAAACAAATCCATTAAAAAGTTTAAGAGATGATTACATTAGAGAAAGCATATCTTAACAAAGCTCATTACCACTGCTTGATTACAGGATATATACAAAATTAAATGAGTGTATTTCTGTTTAAGTTATGGATTTTTTCTATGTTCCTTCATCACAGTTCCTCCTATATCTCCACATTTGCTCAAGACACTTTCTGAATCAGATTTAGAGAGTACACAGAACTTGCCAAAAGAGAGAAATAGGTTCTGTTGTAGCATGGACATTTAATCTTGTCTTTATGTATTTTATTTCCCTATACAGGCTCACTTGTTCTACTCCACATTAAATACATTGTGATATGGTTGTAAAAACATCAGTCTGGTGCACTTGCCCCAGAGTTATTGGAAGCTATATAAGATATAAAACCAAGATCTGAAATTCTTTTAACTGTTTAACCTGAACCATATTTTTTCAGTTTATAAATAAAAAACAGTTTTACATTCAGATACCATTGAAAACTGGATAATCTGCTCTTAACAGCAAAATTTAATTGGAAGATCTGACCGAGAGTCCTGTTTTTGTCTTTCTGATACTGATTAGAAAGCATTTGTCCAGCAAGTTTGAATTGATTGGCAGCTGCTCTCCAGTTTTCTCAGTAAATAAAGGCCTTTCACATTCTTCTGTGAGTTGTTTCATTTTTATTTGAATTGTTGCATTCAGTGGGAAGATCATACAGTATGTTCTAAGTGCCACCCTTTGAAATATGTAAACAGAATCAATCACTGTTTGTATGATCAAGCTAATTATCACATAAGCATTCTTTTTTAAATGAAAACTGCCTTCTGGGCAGAATCAAATTAGCATTCTTTAAATAAGAGTGTGCAGTATAATACTTTTTCAAAAGCACAAAAGCCACGTTTATAAGGAATCTGCACAAGCCCTAACAAGCACTTCAGAAAGCACCGGGCAGAGATAATGGGAGGAGATGTTTCTATGGAAGCTGAATGTCTCATTTCTCCTAAGGCCCAAGGCAAAATTACCATGGAGGACTATTCTCAGCAACTGGAAATGAGGAGGAGCAAAAGGCTGAAGTAGCTGATAGAAATCATAGAATCATAGGGCTGGAAGGGACCTTGGAGGTCTTCTAGTCTAACCAAGGCAGGAGCCCCTTATACCATTCCCTGACCACAGCACCAACCACAACATTATGAAGCTGCTGGATCATAACCAGATGTGGTATTTAGCCAGTTCCGACAGGTTCCAGAGAACCGGTAGCGATAATTTTGATTGAACCGGCAAATACTACCTCTGATTGGCCGACAGCATGCCATGCCCACCAAGCCATGCCCACAGAACCAGTAGTAAAAAGAAAAGAATACCACCACTGATCATAACCCTAATAAAACCTTGTTGGTGGAAAGCAGGAAAATAGTACTTTAAAACAGAAACATCTAAAGAGACTTTTAGATTTCCTCAGAAGGTTGAGGATGAGAACATGGCATGATGGTCCTTGTGCTATAGTTACATCGAAACACCTTCATGCTGCTGAAAAGTAAGACTATATTTTTGCATTTTGTTTCAAAAATCTGATGGAAGTATATTGTGCAGACCAGGCATTTCTCTGTCTTTTTTAGGTGGGGCCTGAACAAAGCAAGATGCCTAGAGGAGAGCATTACCTAGATGGCAACTTTGGTAGAGGGAAGGGATATACTTCTCTTTCTGCAGAAGAGTAAGCATTTTGGGACATTCCCTCCCCCCAATTTAGTGTGAAATATGTGCTTTTCATTTGGAAAAAGGGCAACAGAAGTGAGTGTTTTTCTTCTTTCGTCCTATTTTGACTCCCTGGTACTACATATGGTTCACGTGTGGAATTGCAGAAGCATTTAACAATTGCTACCCACTTTATTATGGGATTGAAAATATATAGAAAAGTTTATGCTAGACTGTATTATGAACTAACTATGGGTAAGCTATTTATTTATTTATTTATTTATTTATTTATTTATTTATTTATTTATTTATTTATTTATTTATTTATTCATTCATTC